>QVRM01002566.1:0-67500 GCA_003439945.1 Dermanyssus gallinae | reverse complement strand
GTCTGTCGGGACGGAGCCGCAATCGCACCTACGTTTTTGGGAGTGTTGTATAGGGCAATGGTCAAACCGATTCAACACATGGAAGAAAAGACTATTTCCGCCCAAGTAGAATGCAATCATACGCCTGCCATGGCAGCGTCTCACTTTTTTTCATAATAGAGAGTTAGCCGTCCAAATCATCACTACTATGTATACTGAACATAAATAGTATCTAATGAGTAGACATACTTAAACTTAAGTACCAGCAGAACGTATATATATATATATATATATATATATACGGTCCATATTTATGTACGTCTGCGTACGTGGAGCCTCGTCACGTCACCGATTAGGTCGTAGTCGGATAGAACTAGCGGGTCCCGGACTTAACAAAACCTCAAACGGGCGATTTTAACTGGCTGGAAATAGTATTGAAGAATTCCAGAAGATTTAAGCCCACCAAACCGTATGGCCGACGAAAATGGGGCTGGACAAGCAGCTGTGCTGAACAACGATCAGCTGGTGCCGGGCGCCTTTCCTGAGAGCCTGGTTCAACCTACATACCTGTCAATCTACCGGGCCGTCTACCAGCCTGGTACCGAGACGCACGTGTCCCGTGCATGTTTGTGCCGGTAAAACGCGTGGAATCGTGGAGACGGATTTGGGTTACCAGAGCAGTCGCAAACGTGGCCTGACAACGAACTGCCTCATTATGTAGGTAGTCCGTTATTGTTAACGAATATATGTATATGTACAAATTATATGTAGATTTTCACCTAGATGCACAAAGTAAGTGAACAGCCGGCACTGTAGGCCGCTTGTTTCCGCGCATGCTTGAAGTTTGACAATAACGGCTCTACCGCCTTCTTCCATCTGGCGTCATCGTCTACTGACTTAATGGTGCCTGTGTAAATACAAGCGAAACTATATATATATATATATATATATATATATATATATCACTAACTTGTATATATTATAAATAATTATTAGCAGCCAGTACGATGATTAGCGTCTACGCATTGGTGATCGTCACCACCGGCTTTATTGGCAAGCTGCAGCCGCTAGTGCAATCTAGTCAATTATTCGAAAACCACTCGACGACAAAACATTTACAAATGGCGTAACACAAATAACCAGCTACCTTCATTTAACATACATGTACTGATGTCAATAATCAAATGCCAAAGTAATTGATTCTCTTGCGTTTCGTCTCTGAGCACACTTCTGTAGGATTATATGAAGTGCTGCTGGGTGATTCTAGCAATTTCATTTTGTAGGAAGCCTTTTGCAAAGCGCCGTTATTCAGCTTTCCGTGCGTCGACCCAGTTTGACCAATTGACTACATACTAGTGATCCAAAGAGAGAGATAGAACAAAAATCTTTTAGCGCATGCTTTCGTGAGAATATAATACAACAAAAAACGCTATTATTTACTGAATAAATTGACTTGGAGCGTCACTTCATCCGGTCAGTAACAAGACTATGATCGACACCCTACCAAAGCCACTTCTTCGGTCGAAGTACATAGAATGAAGGCTGGTGCAGGTGCGGACCAGGCAGGTCATACTTCCAGGTTAGCAGAGGCTAACAAAAATAAAAATACTCTGGCGTTGCCTCGCTTACGCTGAAGTGATTCAGCGCATGGGCAGAAGCCTTAACCTTTCGACGGGAGAAGCTCGAGAACATGGGAATTTTTGCGTCAGAGGCTGTCGCTCGACATTCAACGACGAAACGCAGCATCTGTTCGGAGCACATTGTTGAATTGGGCTAGTCTAACTGGGTTAGAGAACCCGAGACTACGCGTTCAGTCGGAGACAACTGTTCACTCCAAGGTGCCTACATAAAAAAAAAAGCTATACTAAGTCTATATAGTAAACGTATCGAATGAAGGTCTTTGTTGGCGTTCATGTACAAGGCCCAGGGTTACAGCGATGGCAGCACATAACATATCGCTGTACTATAATGCCGCTACTTGTCACGCGTGGTTTTAAATCGCTACGTCGTCGCTATTTAAAAAACAAACTGGCTAATGCGGGTAGGTTTGTTACGCAAATATACGCGGTATGATTACAGAGATCTTAAGCAAGTTACACACTATTAAAAGTAAAGGATGCTGTTGTTTGATAAAGTTATTTGTCGCTTGGCATGTACACCGATATACGCATATCACTCTTTTATATCGGGTAAAGAGAAAGGCATCACTATATTGTAACGCCCGCATGTGGCACTAGCTGGTGTGAAACCTTTCCTTATGTTGGATAACGTGGTTGCGCAGGTATAGTGTTTATTGGTCTTTAAGCGTTGTCTAGCCCGTTCGACTTCACCACCTACAAAAGCATTGATGGCCTGCCAACTGCAACCGATCACCACCCGTAGAGAGTAGGAAACCTACTAGTCTGAACTGTCTTCCAAAATTATGTCTAAATTTACCTGTTTATGTTAAGATCTGTAGCGAATTATATCGAAAGTATCATGGTACTTTCTTGGGAAACCTGGAATGCGGCCAGTTAGTGACAGTACAAACGGAACTGCTCAGAAGTTGCAATGTTGCTTGAAACTGTGACGAAAATAAGTTGAATTGTCCCAACTAGCCCTTATTTTTCTGTAATATCGTTTGGACATGTCGCTTGCAGCTGTGTGTACGATCCGTAGCTATTTATTGTCATTAGTAGTATTTCGCAGTTATTCTGTTACTCTAAATCGGTCCGACATTTTTAGCATTTCAATAAGTACAAATACGCGGAACCGATGTCTTCCTTTCAGCTACTAGTTACACTTTTCGCTGTGAAATTGAGTTTTTTGAAACTGCACATGTAACAGACTAACAGGAAGGCAAGTGAGTAACTGCTAGAATTATTTTTTTATGATGTTGTCATTATTATTGTTATGTATTTGAGTACAGTTAATCAAATTGCTATATTACCCAGCATTAAGCTAAAAAAAAGCACTATTGAAAGTTTTTCGAAAAATGAAAGGCTTGACTAGTATTTCGTCACGATGTGGAGGCTACGCGCAATCTTGCATACGCAACCACGTATTGCACGGTGGATAAACGGCGGTATCCTTACTTATAACGGTAGCCGAATACTAGTAGAGGGGAAGCGACCAAACCAAGACGTGTGAAATAGCCCCATCATATATTTGTGCTATTTTTAAATATGAGTTACGTTGCCGTTTGAGCGTTTTTTTCCGTGTGTGGTATTTCTTGTACACAGGCGAAGTGATTTATGCAGTACGTTCAGTGGGTGACTAAAAAGGCACAATCGTGCAAGGTCGGGCCACGAGACAGAGAAACAAAGGAAATCCCGGCTCGACCAACGGATGCAAGAAAATAACCCGTTTGCTGGACGCGCGCCCTTGCGGAATGATTATGGAAGATGACACCGACGAAAATGACAACAGCGGTACAACAACAACAATAATAGCAACAACAACGACGGCGAAATAAGTGTTCGACTAGGTCGACGACTTCTGCGCACGTCTGCAAGACAAGATGCAAGACGCCATGAGGGGGATATTTGCGATGTGAAAGAAAGTAAAAGAAAAAAAATGCCCACAAACGAGGAAAACTAGAAAGTGAAAAAAAGAAGGTAGGAAGGCGGAAGACCTTTATTGAGGACTGTCGCCAATCACTCGGGGGGAGTAAAGGAAAGAACGCAACCGGGGTTGTGCGTGCCAAGAGTTGCAAATCAAACACGTCGGCGCCAAGCGGTGCGGAAACACAAACTGAAACTATCCGTCGTCAGCAATTCAGCTACTGCTAGTATTTTTGATACTACCACTACTTCTACTGCTGCTACTGTGCTGCTATTATTAGTGCTGTTGCCACTACTCGGACGGGAGTACGACGGAGTTTCCGCGAGCTCTAGAAGGGAGTGGCGGCAAGAAACACCCCCCCCCCACAGAAGGGCAAACCGGGCCAATTCGAATTAAACTCTGCATAAAAAACAAGCAGCAACTTTTGCATGCGACGACAGAGTCGTTGTCACTACAACGGGGCAGCAGCAGACGCACTGGCGGGCTCTGGTCGCGTGCATCGCATACCCCCGAAGTTCCCCATGGGCCCTGGGGGCGTTCGAGGTACGGCTTCCGCTCTGCCGCTGTGTACCCTGAACAAATAAGACAATGGCACAAAGAAAGGGACTAATATTTGCAGAGAACAACAACATGAGCAGAAACGACAATAATATCACCGAAATCGACAGCAACAGCAACAAAAATATCGTACTCAACCATGACGAGAAATTATCGTAATGAGGAATTAGGGCGAGTTCTTGTCGCAGGTATGAATAGACATTCAGGTACAAGCGAACTCGTGTTTTCAGACGAGACGATACACTCAATCAATCCAAAAATGTAACCTGGCAAGAAGGCAGAGACTAATTGATGGCATGTAATAGTTTCCTATTAGCCGATACTAGAATAAGTTGGTTCTATTATGCCTAAAGCTCGATGAATCTAATATTTGGAAAAAATATGGCCCCAGTTGTGCCAAGGGAAGTTGCATAGAGCAATGATTGAGAAGTTTCAAGTAAATGAACAAACTTTATACTGCTTCCTTTTCTTCCGCTTTTTTACAGCAGACTACAGAAGGAGCAGATAGATAGCTATAAAGTTGATACATAATTAAATGTTTGCAAAAGTAAATAATAAGTGAGCGACAGAAGGGCAAAAAGTAACAGTAAGAAGTGGTATCTACCGTATTTTAAGCAGCGGGATGTTTAATGTCTTTTAGCTATTATGCATGCATGTACGTACGTGTTTGCAACCCTTGTAGGACACAGTTATGTAAAATTGTTTGCAGCATACTCTGGTAGGCAAACAACGAAAACGGATAGAGACTCACGGGATAGTGCTTGAAAATGGTTTTATAGAGAAGCAAGTCTTAGATGTCGCACCCTTAGCATGACGTTCAAGCTTAGTTATCTATTGTGTTATTTGTTTTCATCGATTTGTGGCACCATTGTTGTATATTAAGTGAGTAGAGGGCGAGGCTCACGCAAGACAGTCACCATGATATTGCGTTTCATGTCAGTGGTCTGTTTCCGCAAGTAAGCGAAACATGTATGGCAATGAAAACGAATTATCGCCGCTGATTAGTAAGATATAACAGCGTGGTATCACAACTTTAGTCGATGTCTATCTTGTTGGGCCCTTTGTTCATATTTGGCTTGTTTTATCATTCCATCAGTTGCGACTGTTAGTGATGCGGTCATATAGGCAGAGTAACGAAGAAAACAACAACCAGTCACTGTGTGCAGTTATAGCGCGGCAGGCAGCGCAGCACCATTACGAGCTGGCCAGGTTTATAGAAAGACGACAACAAAAACGCCAATAACACTAACGACAATGCCGACCTCTAACTTATCAACCGAATTCTGGTACCTCTGTAGCCCCCCTGAAGGCCATCGTAGAGGCCACATCCGGGCTTCCTCTGCGTGACGGATGTGTTGTTATCGCTCTGCCTAACGCTTAGATGCTCTGTCAGCTAGCTGCTGGTCTTCAAAGCAATGTTTAGCACATTCGTTTGCGGTAGCGTGGGGGTGGTCTCGTCCACACAGGCGATCAGCGACATACCCTTGTTGGCTACCCTACCGCTACCACCACCGCCACCACCCGTTTGCGTAAACCCCTTTTCCCTTCAACAGCCCTATTCCCCCAGCAGCTCTACTCTCCTTGCAGCCCTATTCCTCTAGCAGCCCTATTCACCCAGCAGCCGTTATTCCCCCCGCCAGCCCTTGCAGCCCTTATTCCTCTAGTTAGCCCTTCTAGTTCAGCCCCTCCTTTCCCTCATCACAGGCCTCCGCCCTTTCGATACGTCGTCAATGGCGTGCCTTGTTATCTTGTCTTGTTGTCGACTTCGTGTTGGTACTAGTTGAGTACTATAGCATAGATCGAAGCCATGGAAGCGCTGACTGCAGCTGACTTGAACAGAAGCCGCTATCGACTCGGCCACAGCGGCTACAACGGTCGCGGCGACTACAGCTGCTACAGTAACGACTAGAGCCGCCGGCAGCGTTGCGCCGGGGCACGCCAACGGCCACGCCGACCCGCTCGTCGACTCGCTCGGCTTAATGAATGAACGAGCCGGGAACGTCCCTGCATCGCGCGCCGTTGTTGCCTGAGGCTCTGCACAGCGACAGCAACAGCAGCAGCAGTTACAGTTGTTGTGATCCTGAATGACGCTGAATCTTCGCAGCGCTGGCCGCCGGCCATGGTCACTACGGTCGGTCGGTGCCGGGGGCGTCGTGGTTGCCGATCGTTGATGTCCGTATTCGCCGACCGTGACCGCAGCGGTCTCAGACAGTAGACGCAGTGGTAGTATCCATCGTCCGTAGTTGTCGTGGCAGTAGTCTTCGACCGTAGATGTTGTTGTTGTTGTTGCAGACATCGTAAACCGTGGTCGATACACCACGAAGGAACACAACGACGTGGACGATCGATGGCTACGGGATGTCCACAGTACGCGACCACAATATCCACGGTACGCGACCACAATATCCACGGTACGCGACCACAATATCCACGGTACGCGACCACAATATCCACGGTACGCGACCACGATGTCCACGCGACCACGATGGCCACGGTACGCGACCACGATGTCCAC
This sequence comes from Dermanyssus gallinae, assembly GCA_003439945.1. Classification (NCBI taxonomy): domain Eukaryota; kingdom Metazoa; phylum Arthropoda; class Arachnida; order Mesostigmata; family Dermanyssidae; genus Dermanyssus; species Dermanyssus gallinae. Next base: position 60,905 of record QVRM01002566.1, on the reverse strand, counting down.
GGTACGCGACCCACGATGGCCACGATAGACGTCCACGATGTCTACGGTGGACGACCACGATGTCCACAATAGACGTCCACGATGTCCACGTTAGACGTCCACAATGTCCACGCTAGACGACCACAATGTTCCTGTAGACCACTACAATGCCCACGGTGGGACGACCCACGATGTCCACGGTGGACGACCACGAAGCTCGTCGGTAACAGTCAAATACCACCAACCACATCTGCGGTGATGACCCGACGTGAACATGACGAAGCACGACCACACAACGTCCCCAACGCTGATCGAACCGTAATGACCGAATGTAAACCGTCGACGTCATGGTCATGGACTGTCGACGTCATGGTCGTGGACTGTCGACGTCATGGTCGGGATGTCGACGTTGTGGCCGTAGAGCGTGGCCATTGCTGTTGTTGTTGTTGCTGTATTCCCTGCCGGCCTCAGGGACCGGTCTAACCAGTCAGCGAGGCGAATGATCGCATCGTTGATACAATTTTATAGCGGTGCAGTATAGAGCTGCTTGTTTCTGCCATCACCCCATCTCCTCGCTTTCTTCGGCTCTGTCTTGTTTTGATCGTCTCATCTCGATTCGCAGGTGAACAAATGGAGCGAACGCGGGCGCGTGGACGCTCGCGCGTGTGTCTTCTTCAGCAGCCGGCTAACGGTTGATGATCACGGTCACTATACGTACAGCGGTAGACGCCGTAACAGCAACTACTAATGATAGTCGTTGTAACGGTAGTAGCTAAAGTAGTAACGATAATTACAACAAGAACTTGCGGGAGGAGAAAACAACAACAACTATACATATATGACTACAGTAAGAACAACAACAACAATAACAACAATAGCAACAGCGCCAACAACAACGAAGTAGAAAAGCTAAAACCGCGCCATATATATATATATATATATATATATATATAATAAACGCGTGTCAAATTTTTCTCCTCGGGCTTATACTTATTTAAGTAGATATTGGAAGTGAAATATATATGGGAGCGAAATGAGGTTACGCTTGTTAAGTTGCTACGGAATGTATTTCAACCGTATATTCGTTCATTGTGAACGAATAATCGTCCCATGGTCGTACAGAATTGTTTGAAGTCAACACCAACTACCGTTGAAATCATAGAATCATTCCGCTTGCAGTAATTGCATCCGCGGTCCAGCTCACGGTTATCTGACGGGAATCATCTGCACGGGACCACTTCTTGGAATTTTAAGAACAAACTGATTGCCCCTAAAGTAAGTGATAGCCATTTTACGTTACTTTCCATAAACTTCCAATACAGCGGCAACATTCATAGTAATTTGAGGTGCTGTGTCTGCATGGGCGACAACTCTTTTTGTCTCGTAAATGTATGGAGTCCCTATAAAGAAGCCCGAAAAGCAGATGAACTCACGCCCTACTTCCCCCGCTTACTGCCCGGGTAACCTATCTAGCCGCCTCGCGAGCGGAATTTTAAAATACGCGATATCCACCTGTCGTCAACGATGGCCCACCCAGAGGCAAACTAGCTTTTATAGCTGTTTGTTGCTTAAGAGAGTTTGTCGTAATATAATTGGTAGCAGATCTTGTGGGGTTGCCTGTGAAAGGATTCTGGTGCGATGTGCCGCATCAATGAATCAGTTACGAGGGCTCGCCTGGGCTTTGGCAGCTGGGGACGTCTATATATATATATATATATAGTGTATGCGTAAACCAGTCGGACGGAGAAGTGAAGTAGTCGACCGCGACTGCAAAATCTCGGCTTTAGCTTTAACACCCGCTAGAATCAACACGCAGCTTAGACAATCAGGTCGAGAGCTGACCAGAAATCTGGCGCGAGCCATTTAGAAAAACGGGTATTCGTTTTAGTCGGTTCAGCCAAAAGAATAAAAAGAAAAGGGAGAAAAAATAAATACATTTACATGTATATATATCGCCATGAAGGTACAAACAGAGCTTGCGGCTATGAGATGCGTCTATAGTTTTCCCAGTGGTGTCGAATTATTTGACAGGAATGGCAGATTATTTAACCCAGAGCAAATAATTAAGAACATAGATCAAAGTCTTCTCTCGGTACAGTGTGGGGGGGGGGGGAGGCAAACATCAACCGAAAAATCAACAATAATAAAAAATATTATTATTGTTATTATACTCAATTTTCAACGTGGTTTATTGACGGAACTGCATTTAACGTTTTAGTTCTTGTCAGAAAATCAATTAAAAAATCTTGAAGGTGAATTAAATATAACAAATACTACTACTACTACTACTACTGGCAATGCTTATCATTGAAGCAGCATGCATAGTTTACACGCCATAATAATAGTAATAATAACTCTCAATCACTTGGCGACACGTCGCATACGACAAGCAGACAACTAGGAAATGACTGCTGATAAAGAGAGTTTTAAAAAGTTGTATTGTCGTTCGCCTGATATGGGGCGGGGGCTTGATATGGAATATTGGTGCCACTGGGCGGATCGTTTTCCACGTCATTTAGTTTTGCCCCGTAGCTCTGCAGCCACCAACCGCTCGATCGGAGATGGGTGAAAAGCTTTTCTGCCACTTTCTGTTGTTGCTACCGTTGCTGCTATTGTTGTTGTTCACGACGTTCTTGCTATTGTTAGCCATCTGTTGTACAATAATTGTTACGATATGATTTCTAATACACATAGGACAGTCGTATAGGGCAAAAACATTGTCGAGAGGCCTAGAGGGGCGACGACTTGTGAACAGAAGCCCTAAAGGGCATATGCTGAAACACATACTATGCAACTTTTCACACAACGGAGTGCGAACGAAAATTGCTGCTGCGTCGTTGGACATTCACTGCGCAGCAACCAAGAGTCGAAAATCAAGACGATAGGCATCATGATAGACAGAATTTTGGCAAGCATGGTTCACTTCAGCAACGTTACCTGCAGCCTAATAAAGGCGGCACAAGGCCGAGCTCGGATCCTGTCAAGGATCTTCGCGGCGAGTAGAGGACTTGCGTAGGTGGCGGAATACTCCATCGTCTCGGCTGGAGAATCATCGTCAGGCGTGACACGCCACTTGATACCCCCCCGCCCCCCCTGGTATAACCCCGCAAAACCCACCCGCTGCTCGAGATGCGCCGACAGACTAAGGAGAGGGTTGCAGCATAAAGCTTCCCTCTCCTAAGTCTCGAGCCCATGGTTCACAATTCTGGACCAGGAGGGGGTGGGGATGGCGGTTTTCAGTGGGTAAGTCCGCTTGAATCGAATTGTGTCATGTACTCCTCCTCGCGCCTAGCCCCACACTACCCGTCATAAGATTGGCGGGTGTCCGTAAATGCATTTCCAACTCTTAAAACAAGCTGTTTGTGCGTTCAAGGGTTTTCCGTGCTTCAGGTGTCATTTCACTTGGCTGTGGTGCATCCACCTTGCACGCTGTGCGCACCAGAACGACTAGGTCATCTGCGTAAGCAATTTTCTAAACGCCTTTCCGTCCGCAGAGTATCAATCAGTACGTCACGTAATACACGCTAGGGTCGTCAGTGGGCGGTTTTTGTGGTTTCCTTATACAGCGCTCTTTAGTTCGCCATCTGTTTAAATATTCCCGGTTGCTCTTGAAGAATAATTTCTACTGCTTCCGCCAAGACCCCATTCAAACCGGATGCTTCTCGTGGGGCGACCGTTTTATAGCGGCTCGCTACTCCCCCTTGTGAGGTTAGGCGTATGGCCTTCCACCTCCTCCTTCGTGTCTATCACTCGGCGGGCGAGCGGCTTTTGACGTGACTCGCGAAAAGTCGCCTCACCACGAGGTCTTTTGGCAGCGCTGGCCGTAGTCTCCTTAGTGTGTTCATGTGCCGCTTGTTATAGGGGCTGCCCCTGCATATTGGCTTCGACTTGCTCACAGTGGACTCTCTCCATTTTGCCCACTTTGCCTGCGTTTAACAGCCTTCTTAAGAGCCTTTTAGTTCACGCAGCTTGAAGCTTCTCGCTTCTGCGTGTCCTCTACCCCGTCGTTTCCTTGCTAACACAGGAGGAGTACATGCGCCGTGCGCATTTTGTTTTGCCCATTTAGTGTGCCACTCGGTTTATTGTGTCTTCACTACCAGCATTACTGCAGCGATTGCTCTACTACGATTCAGCTAGTGCTACAACGAGCGAGAGCGACAAAGTGCTTCTCTATGGTAACTCCTATACGTTGGTGATGATAATGACGATTATTATTGTGCGAATCGTGATGCATTCGATGATGCACGATATGAAAATGACCCGTTGGTCAATAAAGGTAAGTACAAACCATTATTGTTACTATTATTATTATTATCATCATCATCATCAGATTTATCATTTTTATGCCACTATCACCACTGCCAGTAACGATGGTTTATAAAGTAAGGATGCTTCTGTGGAAAACATTACTACGAAATCACTTCTGCTATAACTCTTGCTACAAATACTAAATATTCATCATTATCTGTACTGCTGCTAGTCATAAATACATACCTCTACAACCGGCCTAGTTTTGTTGCCATTTCTGCTTGGCTTTTGCTGTTTTTGGTTCCGATGCTATTGCGGTTACTTCGATACAATCGATGTCGCTGCCCTCATAACGGATTTCAATGTGAACGTGCCTTCTTACTATGATCATTCTTAATACAACAGTTACTGCTCCTATTACAACTAGATCGAAATTGTGTATTTGGTCACAATTAAACTAACGTGAAGCAAAATAACCGCGACTTGCTACATATAATATATATATATATATATATATATATATATATATATATATATATATATATATACATTTTGACGAAACGGATGAACCACGAAAAAGAGATGGCCGGCGTTACCGGCACTGCTGGCATGACGCATACTCTTTTGGAGCGATCGTTCTTTGAGACTTGCAAAACTAAGGTTAACATTTAAAAAAAAGTATATATATGTTGTTTGCTCGATAAATGATGCCCGCCTGCCTGCTTATCGTAAGTCGGATTATTGATCGAGCAAACTTTGGTTCGAATCTTTTTCGACTAAATAAAAAGTGAATATAATAATAGCTGTCTCTTGCTGTCTCACGATAGCAGCTTAATATATCCATGAGAGTAATGAACCGAGAGCATAGCGATAGATTGCCTATCTGCTCATGTTAAAGTAAAAAAAAAACTTTAAATATAAATCAGTGCTGTAGATGGGATGTTGTTTTGTCTATTGATTGACTATATATATATATATATATATATATATATATATATATATATATATATATTTATTTTATTTTTTTAGCGCTCTGACAACCATATTTTAGATGACCGTAATGGTGCCAGGAGCCCGTGTCACGATAAATGCACCCATCGTCATCGCGTTCTCGTTACTGACCTATGTGGGTTTTCGCCAGCAAAGGAATATACAGCGGCAGGACAATTTACAACCAGGTTCAACAGAAACAACCATCAAGGACGGAGCTCGAACCTGCGATAGTTGTTTCGAATAGTGCGTTATCCGTCGCAATGTATACAATGACATCTTATATATATATATATATATATATATATATTCAACTAGCATATATATATATATATATTTCAACTAGCATATATATATATATATATGAATACTAGTTGAAAGCTTGTAATTTATGAGTCCAGCTGTTTGAAAGTCATCTAAACGTTCCTTTTGACCAGCGTGCGCGCAATGGCTTTTGAAATGTATATCCCACGTGTCATCTTTGACGATATAACTTGAGACGCGCTTGGCTTTCATTGCCTCACCGCTTGATCTAGGTAGCCAACCCTCTGCGTTTATAAGCTAAAAAATGTACAGTCGTTCTAACCCGTAAGCGCAGCTACCAGCGGTTCGAGCTGTTCGACGGTTCGGTGACGACAAAAATTTCAGCATAGAGCGCGAAAGGCGACAGATCAAGAAAGCACGGAGTCATTGTCACGTCGTCTCGTTCTAAGCGTCAAAGCTAACGGCAAAGTTGGATTCATCATCGAAGACTTGGCAAATTATTGTGTGGTGGTCAGACTCATCGATCAAAACGGAGCAGTCAGCCAATACTAATAATACTGTTTCGGCAGTGGCCCTTTTGGTGGTAGTTGTCCGGTGTGTTCAGCGATGAACGACTTACCTATCCGTTAAGAAGTAGCCCAGTGACAAACGGAAGGAATAAGCCAGGAGAACGATAATATCGTGAGAAAGAGACGCAACTGGGTGGTGACGTTCGCGGCAAGATACCCATCAGTCATAGCTCTCCCCAAAGCTAATAGCGAAAAACTTCCCCAAAAGCAAGGGAGCAACTACCTTCAATGGCAAGTGTACGAGCCCCGACGACGGTCAAGGCGTTACGGTGCCGAAAACTTACCGATGTGCGCACGCACTGAAAGATGTGCATCTCGGCATCCGAACTGGTTCCCTTCGGCTGGTCGTCTTTGACGATAAATACGAGAATGTTGTTGTAGAGCTCACGGGGGTCGTTCGAGGTGAACGCTGTCGGCTCGGCGATCAGCGACATCGGAAACCGTTCGACAATCTCCTGCAATAATCAACAGCGAAGTAAATCAGAGGTTATATAGGCAAAACTACATTAAGTAGTTTTAGAAACGATCGCGGCACAATTTAAAAAAGGCATCAGACCAGGTGTGTAAAATGTACGCGACAGAAGCACCATACTAGCATATTTTTACGGTGTGTTACAATGTGTTAAAATATGTATTGCCACGCGTGAAGTATCCAGCATTTTCCTTGACGATAGTGAGGCAATTTTCCAACTGTCCAATTGCTCACAGTATTCGTCGTAGTAGTACAGTACAAACATACACACAAAGCAAGCATACACAGAATGAGCATGCACAGTCGGATATACAGAAGGTTGCGGTGGGTAAGTAAGCCCGGTCCCGCAGAATAACTACTATATCCACCATTCACGTAAGCCCGGCATTCAGAGCGGTCATACGATCTGGCATGCTTGGTCGTGAAACCGGCAGGTCATACGCGGGTCACGCAAACGACGTCGTTTCATCTTATCCGGCTGGTTCCTAGCAACTTGCGAGAGTTGAGATGCGTAGTGATAGTAAAAATAGATTAACAAATCAGCGAATCAATGATTTGAAACCATCACCACTGTTGCATATTTGTATTTACGGAGTTCGCTTTCCAAAGTAATGCCAAAGAAGATCCGTCCAACGATCGGTCTCGGCTTTGCTGCACTATAGGCGCGTTTAGGTACAGATACATTGCCCAATACGAAATACGTCGTCTAAGGGAAACTTTCTGCCCTCAAAGCTTTCGAGAAACTGCCGAGGTATATGTACATGTGTATGTAACTTAGATATTATTCCCGTAGAGGAAGAGGGGACCAGCCGGAATATGTACACAAAACCTAGCAAACAGTAAACAGTATTGTAGCATACGCTATGGCTCAAGTACAGTTACTATAATGTTGTAGATCAAGCATATTACGGACGCCACCTCTTTCGATGATTACAAGATGAAGGTATCATTTTTGGTCTACCCTGCAGTGGAAGTACTCGAGCATCATGCCTATGCTACAATGTAAGTTGCCACTATTTACTAGGTTTGGTTTACGTATACAGATATATATATATATATATATATATATATATATATATATATATATATAGACTGGCTTTTGGGTCAAACATATTTTATTAAATGTACGCTATACTACACGGCGACGACCGCACTATTGTATGACGATGAATCTGAAGAATCTTGCTTTATGGCGCATAACTCCACATGACATATCTCACAGTGGTCCCCACAGTAAGCGCTGTAGCCATACATCTTGCGATCGCTTTTCGTTCTATAAAAAAACAATTTATGATAATGACCGTCGTGCACCGTGAAACCGTTGTACAAATGACGGTTGGTCTGTCAGCGTTTGGCATACTTCCATGCTTTGGATATGCAGGTTATCTAGTCCTCTAAATGTATGTTTAGCAATGAAGCTTCATTTGCCCATATATATATATATATATATATATATATATATATATATATTGGATAAATGTGTATCTTCGCATATGCAGCATAGATACGGTTATATTTTAACAACCAGTCTCACAAAGCAACCGAGTTTTCGCACCACGTGTCGCATAATTATGTCAAAAAAGATATGTTCACGCTACACCAACTTTCGTTCACGTATGCATATGCAAAATTGTATGTATATATATATATATATATATATATATATATATATATATATATATATATTAAGTTACACGACAAATTCCTCTGCAAAGGTCACTTCAGCAATGTCACTTAGCCTATCGTAAGCGTCGATGGGAAAAGCATTTCTTATCCGCTTTACAGGCGAATATATTCCGACTGATAGCACTAAAGTTTCCGTATCTATTTCACTATATGCGTGTATGTACGAAGAAAAAGCGTTCTGTTACTTGAATGATGCTGCTATTGGTGCTTCAACTATGGCGCTGTCACACATGTCCACATCTCAATTGTGCAAACCATATATATATATATACATATATATATATATATATATATATATATTGAATTATTACTTCTAGAAACCGGTAGTACACGCCGTTCAAATACCTACTTGGATACACTACTTGATATATGCAGTACACCCGTGTGTATTTGTTTGCTTATTTAGTCATTTGCTGATCGTTAATTAATAACATACTCATTTGAACACCGACAGAAGCAGCGACTGCTATAACGACTAGGATTTATTTATCCTTAATGTCGACTGGTGAGCCGAATTTGATCCGTTGCATTGAAAGCGGCCCCAAAGAAGCGGATGAGAGAGCTCAAGGAAGAAGGGGAGGGGGGGGGAGGTGCAAAAGAGTGTGTGTTTTTGTCTCTACTTAGCATCGCCTTTTCTTTCCACAGGAGAGGGAAGTGCTGTTAAGCACGTTGTGCAGGACTACACGTCGGCTGGTAGTAGCTCGATGACTACCAAAGTCTTCGTATTACCTGCTAAAAGTCCTCATAACTCCTGTCATCCCCCATACCCGGGCCCTATAGGTGAAACTAATATTGCTCACCGCTAAGGGGGAACCTTTCTTTTAGCACCTACTAGTTCAAGCGGGCTCGGGCTTCGTTCACTGCTGTTTGCTGCGCAGCTGTGCTGTGAGCTCCTAGCATAGTACGCTGGAACCGCGCCCTGCGGTCGGCGTCTTTCCTCACAGAAGCGTCGTGCAGCAGCAGCAGCGGACGCGCTTCGAAGAGAGCAACGTGTCGAATTGTCACCGTCATTGGCCGTCGTCGATACGAGACGACGAAAAAGTGATCTCCGCACAACCGATAAGGCCATCGAGGCCGAACGAGCCCCATTGAAGTCGTTCGTCGATCGCTTGCTACGGCTGGCCGGTCGAGCCCGGTGGTGGCGTGGTGGTGGCTTAAGTCTGCGCCTCGCAACCGAAGGAGACACTAGATAGGTGCGCGGGTTCGAGCCCCACCGTTGCCCCACATTTGTATTTATGGGGATCCGGCTATGAAGCAATGTGAAAAACAGTTCCGTGGACGCTAAATCTTGGCTGAGGGTCAGCCCAAAAACTTTACTTTACCGCTGGCCGAGTGGTGGTCGACAGCTGACTCAGAGAAGTTCAGAAGCGGGACTCGCGGGACTCTTCTAGATGATGAGGAGGAAACTAGATTGTTCGCTAGTTCGCTAGCGAGAATCGGCTTCTCACGTTCAGACTGCTGCGTCTGCGTGATCTTCGTATCTTCGGAATAACAATTCTGTCACTCGATTTGTCAAGGAAGCCGGCTACATGGAGAGCGTGCCGAAGCCACAGCAAGAGCGGCAACACCAGTATAGAGCAGAACGGCGGCGACAACGACGACGACGACAACAACATTGTTGATCAAATACTCGCTATAACAATATTTATATATAGTACAATATATATATATATATATATATATATACAGGTAGTTCCACAAGTTTTTAAATGAAAACCAAGAATTTTCCAAATCTTGTTTTTAATTTTTTCTTATTTGATATACTCCTCGAGAAGCTCAATACACTTTTCCCACCGAGGATTTCAGAGCATTTATACCTCTTGAGTAAAATTCTGCGTCTTTAGACTGAAAATAGGCATTGACAGCAGTTGTAAACTCTTCATTGCTGGAAAAACGCTTTCCACCGAGGACGATTCTTCAAATGTCTGAAGAGGAAATAATCAGAGGGGGCCAGGTCTGGAGAATAGGAAGGTTGTTCAATAACCTTAATTTTATAATTATAATTATATATATATATATATATATATATATATATATATAGATATATATATATATATATATATATATATATATATATATATATATATTTATATATATATATATATATATATATATATATATATATATATATATATATATATTATTATTATTATATAATTATAAAATATATATATATATATATATATATATATATTTTATAATTATATAAAAATAATATAAAATAATAATAATGTTCGAACCTCAGTTGGGCCAGGTTTGCTGTTGCTTGCCGCGACTTGTGTGCGGGAGCATTGTCCTGGTGAAACAGGACAACCTTCTTCTGCAACGCGGGCCGTTTCACGATGAGTTCTTGCTTCAGGCAGTCCAACAGTCTTGCATAATATTCTCCCGTGATCGTTTTACCGCTCTCAAGGTAGTCGACCAGAATTATTCCACGTTGGTCCCAAAAAACCGTAGCCATCATCTTTCCGGCCGATGCCGTTGTCCGCACCCTCTTCGGAGGTCCTTCACCAGGTGCACACGATTGGCGAGATGCTTCTTGGGTCTCGGAAGTGTAGTGATGGACCCAGCTTTCATCGACGGTCACGAATCTGCGCCAAAAATCCGACGGATTTTTCGACATCTTGGCCAAATTTCGCTGTGAAGCGGAAACACGCGCGTCTGTTTGGCCTTGGTTGAGCAAATGCGGCACTCATTTTGCTCTGAGTTTTTTCATCTTCAAGTTCTCGTGCAGGATGAAATGCACACTACCCAAACTGATCCCCAAGGCCTCCGATATCTCCTTAATGTTCACTCGCTTATCTGCGGCAACAGATTTTTTTTCCTCATCAGTTGCCGTTTTTGGGCGTCCTAAACGTAATTCATCCTCGGTGCTCCTGCGACCTGTTTTTAACTCATTAATCCAGTTGGAAACAGTGGCAAAATATGGCGCAGAGTCACCGTACACCTCGTCTAACTCAGTTTTCACTTGGGTCGCATTCCAACTTTTGAAATAAAAACGCTTGATAACCACTCGAAACTCTTTTTTCTCAATTTTTCAAAATCACGCCGATACGTTGCACGGGAAAAGCGATCAAACGAGATCGCAACGGCCAATCACCATAATATTGTGACTGCTAGCATTCGAAAAGTTGCCGTTTCCAATAGCGGTGAAAGCGCGAAAAAATTCGAATTCTGAAAAGCTCATTTTAAGAACTTGTAGAACTACCTGTATATATGTATATATTTATACTTGACCACGAGCGACAATTTCTGCAGTGCTGGATCAGGTCTTATAAAACAATTTAGTCGCTTTGGGGCTGATCCGCCAAACAGATTCTATAATCTCTTGTTTCATATCGGAGAAGTCAAATCGGACTTCTCCACGAAACAGAGAATGAAGAGTTGTCCAAACCCCGTCGGTTAGACGCAAAAGACCCTTCAGGCTGGCTTGCCAACCAAGTTTGCCCCGCATTAAGTATCGGCCGCTCTAAAAAGTTGCAACTTTCGAATGCCCTAAATGAATCTATAACCTATGCTAAATTTATTAACGTAGTGCATCATTTATGGATTAAAGTTCTAATAGAGGGAGCCGTTTCTGTTACTGGCCGTACGTATCAAGGCGGACTCAACTCAACGACTGGCGTCGATACGGATGTCATAGATACCGAACTGGTACAGCAGTAGCTAAGCGTTCAAATAGTTATTTACCACGTAGCTTTACTACCCTGTAACCACGCATGGCACTCTGTCTCCATGGCACACCTCAACCACGTCGTAGGCGCCTCAAAACAGCTTAGATTACTGGACACGTGTTAGGGCTTTAATAGTAGTGCAATGTATATCGAGAATACACATATTTCTGCCAAGCCACGTGCGACCCCCCTCTTGACGAACGTAAGCGCCAAGCTCCGTCCGGTCTCTTTTCATTTATTCCTGCAGAATAAGAATAGTACTCTCTAACCTGGAATCACACTGCAGAACAGATTAAAAATCAAGCATGAAAAAACCGAACACGAGCATTAGCCTTACAAAAACAAAAAAAGGACAAGCAATGCCGCACGCAAGTACCACATTATATCTTAATTGGAATTGCAGCACACAAAACAAACAGAAAGAAGACCCCACGACGAGAAAGGCAGTCCAGAATGCAAGAAAAACCGGCAGATCTTAAGGCTCGTCTCGTGCGTCAATGCGGTTAGTCTATGCTTTCAGTAGGCGTCTAGCCAATACAGCAGGGACCATAGGCCATAACGTGTTCCTTGCGGTATGCCGTAAAACCAGAGATACGATCATAATACACGTTAGCTTTGCGCACAGTGGGCCTTTCATATATACGATAGGGGGCGAAAAAGGCTTTTCGGCGGGCCGCAGCCCCACACAAGCGATATATAGGCGGGCGGGCGAGCGTGTGCTGATGGTCTGGCCCAGGAGGCCCTATAAAAATGATAGAGCAAAACTCCCACTACAGCAGCGTTCGCTGAGCTCAGAAGAGTTTTCGTCCCAGAGTAGAAAGAAAATATGATAGCCATATATATATATATTTTTTTTGCAGACACACAAGGGTCTCTTCAAGTGAGGGCTGCTTTTTAATCTGCTTGACGAATAAGCACGTATTGGCTAGAAAATCAACAAGCCGATTAATGCAGAAATTGGTAATAACACCCGCTTCATAAAGACAAGCTTTACGCGGTCATGTAAGCCAAGCTAGATCTGTTAGATACTTAGATTCGCCCATCGGAGCTGAATGTCGCATGAAGCAATTGGTACTATTCGAATATCGAAAAGGGCTGGCGCTGTTTTGTTTGTAGAGCGAATCTGTTTACTTTGCTAAACTTTGACTCCTGTCTGCGTATAACCCGAGCAAGTAATTTTCTGTCCGCCAACCTGCTGTCTGAATTTCTGGCTTCCGCTTTTCCTGTTTTGATCTCGATATTCGCCTTTTCCTACGTAAGCTGCCAACGAAGATAGCGCCTGCTGGAAGTGAAACCTAGCGATAAGCAACCCGAACAACAAAGCCAGAAGTTGTTGTCGCCTTTTGCCAAAACCGGTTGTCTGTTCCAGTATACATGGGTGCTATACTATCTCGTAGTCTAAAACAATTCGAATGGCTTATAGAATGCCCTACAGAGATTTACGCTCTGGAACGTAAACCTCAGCTAGCTAGCAGCTGGGCAGCGCGCGTGCTCTTGATCCGGCCGAGTCAAACGCGACACCCCGCGAATGCTCATAAATACACTGAACATAAATTAAGCTCCCCGCCAGGAATTAGACGTCGAGTCAGTGGTCGGTCTGTTGTCTTTTGGAATAAGCGACCTGATGCATCGTCTCCACGCTGCGAGCAGTACCTTTCAGCAGTACGAAGGCACCTATTGACGGTGGACGTCCGGTCAGAGCAGTACTGTTGCCTGCTGCAGATGATGATCGTTGCAGATGCTGTCAAGAAACGCGTATACGTGCTATGTTTTACGTTTGTACTTATCAAACAAGAAGTAAAATATAAACTTATATATATATATATTAAAGCGGAAAAACGGGAGGGGGAGGGCAAACGAAACCACAAAAACGGAAGAAGCATATGGGGAAACTCTGTGACACAAAACGGGGGGGGGGGGGGGGGCTAATGGTTGATGCCGCAATGCGACGCCGTCAAAGTGCCTTCATTATCGCGCCTATCGTGCCTATGCGTGCGGTGAGAGAGGGAGGAGGTGGCAGACACGGGGTTGCTGTTTGCAAGTTGGCATCGACTCCGCTGCTCCACTAGACAAGACACTATCGGCTGTCATGCAGAGATGCAAACGCGCAGGCAAAGCGACCATCGTGGCGGCCATCGTATAACTGCGGTTCGCAGCAACAGCTCTAGATTCGCAAATACTCTACCGCATACGCATACAGGCCTATATGTAGATAGATATATGGACGCATTGGTAGACGGCGGACAACGGAGATAGGTACATACGCCGATGCCGGTGGCGTTGCGGCAGTTGCAGCGACCGAGGTAAGTAAGTGGGATGGATGGCTGACCGACCACTGGACGATCACTGACTGACCGACCACTCAGCTGGAACCGCATACCTCCTCTCGTATACGTATACGCGATGGATCAAGCTTTGATGAGGTGACATCTGACTGAATGAAGAGAGATATGCGGCATTTGTACGGCGCCAGCCATAGTTGGCTGGTTACGGCAGTGGATGACTAATAGGTAGAGCGGGCAGAAGGGAGAATAAGCCAGCAATAAGAAGAGAACAATAATAACAACAACAATAGAATAAGAAAAGAAGAAAAAATAAAGAAGAAGGCGATATTGATGAAGAGTGCAGAACAAGGAAACATAACAGATAGAGAGAGAGAGCGAGAGGGTAAGGGAAATGTGCCTGGCGATGAGCGGCATTGGTGGTAGGGCAGAGCAGCAACAGTATGGGAATTTCGAGGGAAATCTATCCCTGCTCCAACAGGAACACGCCACCAGAAGCCAACCGATCTGCTGTCGCAGCTGACCACAAGCATGATCAGCATCAGCAGTAGCAACAACAACAGTATCATGTCGGGCAGTCGAAGCAACAGCATCATCCAGCGTCATCATCATCATCGCCATCGCGCTTATCATGACATGACATCTATTCCCGCACCACGTCCCGCATTTCCTGGACGTTTTCGTCGTAAACTTCCCGAGGCGGCCACTGGCTGCCAGCCCCCCACGTCAAAGTCGATCCCGACATCCTGCGAGCAGTGGCAAAAGCCTCAGCAGCAGTAGCAGCAGACACGTGGGCCAACATGATCCCCTCCCTTCCTTCTGTTCGGGGGGTTCCCTCGACGGCCTATACGCAGTAGGCGACGACGACGACGATAACGACAACGACAACGACGACGACGACAACGACCAAAAAGATCCAGGAAGAGCAGGAATAACAACCGCTACTCAACTCCCTCGAGCGCCTGCTTCCGCCGGCGTCGCTGCCGCTGCTGCTACGGCGGTTATCATCTGTCATCGTTTGCTATCGGAGAGGGAGGCGTCTGCATTCGTCTCCGTTGGCTAGTCTGTTTCCCTGCCTGCCTGATTCTCTGTCTGCCCGTCTGCTTAGCTAGACTGCCAGAGTACCTATCGTTCGTTGTTGTTCTGTCGACCACGATCGCTTCGCGTCAACCCGCTACTGCCGCGGTTTCTGCAGATGGTGCAGCTTCTGCGGCTGCCGTAGAAGTCGTAGTAGTAATAGTAGTAGTGGTAGTACCTGAGTCGAGCCCGGTGGCGCGGTGGGTGGCTTAAGTCTGCGCCTCGCAACCGGAGGAGACACGGATAGGTGCAGCGCGGGTTCGAGCCCCACCGTTGCCCCACATTTGTATTTATGGGGGTAGTCCGTCTATGAAGCAATGTGAAAAACAGTTCCGTGGACGTTAAATCTTGGCTGAGGGTCGGTCAGCCCGAAAACTTTACTTTAGTGGTAGTACCTCCGTCTTGGTAACTGTGTCGCTGCTGCTGCTGCTATGGTCGCTGCTCATATGGCCGTGGGAGAGCCGGCCGCCATCGAGAGTCGCCAAAAACATGTACGACAATAAAAATAACGGAAACGCCGACAGTCATACTAGGTAATGACGACACCGGCGAACACACGAGACGAGAGAAGACGAACGAGACTAGAAGGATATGAAAAAAAAAACAAGGAAGAAGACGAAAAAGCAACGACTACAGCAACAGCCACAATAGCAACGACAGCAACGACGACGACACCACAACAACAACCGCAAGAACAACAACAACAATCGCAAATAAAGCAGCAACAACAACCTCAGCAAGGGCAACAACAACAACAACAATAATCGCAAATACAGCAGCAACAACAACAACCTCAGCAAGGGCAACAACAACAACAACAACCTCAGCAAGGGCAACAACAACCTCAGCAATGCTAATCACATCTACGATGACATTGCCATATAATGGCAATAAATAGAAGAAAGAAAGCAGCACTCTTACCACTACTGCTACCTGCGATATTGATAACGAAAACTAGGACAAGCTGTTCAAAGGACAACAGCAACGACGTGTTTTCCTTTCGTAAAATCATTCGCGTGTCAGTGCAAATTGCGCAGAGAATACGATAATAGCGGCTATATGAGTTTTGATATTTCACAACACAGGCTTATATATATATATATATATATATATATATATATATACGTGGGTGGTTCACTAAGCAACAAAACATAAGAAGTACCGAGTCCGTCAAAAGGCGCATCCATAATAGCGCTGACCTCTTCACCGGATGAAAGTGTATTTCCCCGAGACAGACGTTAAGGCTTAGGAATAGGTAGAATTAATCTAATTTGTGCAATTTTGCTACTACGACTATAAAAATGTCTGCAGTGTTGTGAAAACTGCGACTCTAGAGATGATTACCATTGTGAAAGAAGATGTCGGCTGTTTAATTTGTAGCTCTTCAAGAAAACAGCCCAGATTGTGGAGTAATATGCTTCTGTGAGTGCTTGACCTTATGACAGTAAGTAGCTAGATAATTCCTTGAGAATCTCCAAAAATAGTGGCCATCATCTACTCGGCCAACAAAACAGACCTCCTCACCTTCGTTTTGGCGGACATTCCCTGGCGCTGTTCACTGCTAAGACTGATGTTTCTACCTAGGTGTATAGTGGTAGATCGGGGTTTCGTCTGTGGTCATGAATGGACGCCGAATGTATTGTGATTTGCGAGTAAGCGTCGGCAAACACTGCTACGAAATGTTCTTTTGCGTTTCATTTTGATCGATGGTAGCCATTATGGCATTCACCTTCCTTGCACATTGCTTTTTTAATTCACGAGTATACTTGGTCTTGCAGTATATTATGCACCTCACCTCGTGAAACGACTACGATCTCAGCTGTCTCACTCACCATTATTTGTCAATTTTCCATGACGGCCCGGTGAACGTTTTCAACCGTTTCTAAAGTAATGACTTCCTGATTTAAGGAACTAACCGTAAGTTTCTTTTTAAAAAGTGCCTAATTACGGTACACAATTTCGGCTACTTACTGAGTGACCCATTAATATATATATATATATATATATATAAATATATATATATATAAATATATATATATATAAATATATATATATATATATATATATATATATATATACATATAGATAGATAGATAGCTGAGGGAGAAATAAACGCTGGTCTAGATAGGTGAGTTCCCTTACCTATCTCCCAAAGGGACTAATTAATAGAAGCTGGCCGGCAGGTGTAAATGCGGTACAGCCGTCTTTTTTTGCAAGGATCTAAGTAAGATTAGCGGTTTATTACTGCCGCATCAACGGCTGAGTGCAACGGTCCGATATATCACGTTTCACCGAATAGCGATTGCATCGAAAGAGCTCAAGCCTGACATAGATCGCCGCTACTCACAGCTACAGGTAAAAGCAAATCATGTCCGATGACGCGCGGTGGAGTAATAGTGAGCTAAAATCATAGTATCACTTTTTTAGAATTAAAATTACGATATTCATTACTATCGTTATTCTTGAACAGCGAGGTTGCAAACTATTTTTATCAATATCAATTTTCTTAAATAATAATACTGTTTTATTGACCAAATATATGGATAAACTCGACAAAGATCGAACGTAATGCTTTTTTACCAGATATATGTGCACTTGCGTGTATTGCTTTAGAAATGTTTAGTACCTACCAAAACGGGAGACAGCTTTCCTCTTATACAGCAAATCTAAGATAAATATAGCTTCTCTATATAAGGCTTTATTCATTTGAATTACCTGCTTTGTTCATTTTCTCGTTCCCCACACATATATATGTATATATATATATATATATATATATATGTGTGTGTGATATACGTAAGCATTACCATCAATCCAGCAGCTGCAATCATGTCGCACAATCGTGAAGTAGGTTTATGGAGAAAAGCAGCTTCATTCATAATCGTCGTTCAATTAACCTGCCTATGACTATGGCTTAATTACTCGCCGCGGGGGGGCGGGTAGGGGGGAAACAATATATAACTAACAAGCAGCAAGAGGGCGGGGAACAGCAGCATCTGCTGTAGTAGTAATAATGTTAGTAAAAGGGTAGCGTTTGAAGAATAGACTCCCAGTCGGCGAATGATGACCATGAGGATGCTGTTGGCAGTTTGACCGTATTCGACTGAACCTCCTTAAAGACGCTACCCCCTCCCCCCCCCCCGCCACGCTCCCGGCGGCTAGCAAACCCCAGCTCGTGGCCCGTTGTTAGAGCAGACGTCGCAGATCGGCGGTCGGTCTAAAAAGCGGCCATGCTGAGCTCAAAGCTTCAAAAAACTGCTCGCTATTCACTGATTGCCGATAGCAATGCTCATTTAGCTGGCTACGTACTCGTGGCTACTGACCGACTCAATTGGTCAATACAGCTGATAGTTCGGAGTTGTATTGTGTGTAACAGGCTCGTCGTTACCGATGCTGCCCACCCTTCCCCGCCGCCTTGACAGGGGCTCTGACGATGAACGACGCAGAACGCAATGGACGCCTATCGCCGTGCAATAAAGACCCGGGCATATTGCTGGCCACCACCAGTCATCACACCGTTCTTATCGTGGTTGTCGATGATGTTAACGTCTCTTTTTTGACAACAACAGCGGCAGCAGCAACAACAACAACAGCGGCAGCAGCAGCAACAACAACAACAGCGATACCTTTGTTGGCGTACTGCTCTTATGGTAGGTAGCAGATCCCAATGAATAGTCGTTCGCCTTGTCAATAGTTAGAACATTTCGAAAACCAGTAGACGATGATGATGATGATGATACCAACAACAGCAGCAACAACAACAATAACGTAACAACAACAGCAGCAACAATAACAGCTACCACAACGACAGCGACGCAGCGACGACAACAACAAGAACAACAACGGGGGGTAGCGGCAGCTACCGCTATTACTACATATAACTAACATAACTACTACTACGACTTCTATATGCTAACTGCTAGCGTGGCGGCGTGGTCTAAGGGGAATAGTGCGTTTGCTTGTTGGTTGTCATCTATCAATCGAAATGTCGCTGGTTCGATCCCTGTTGTTGTTGTTGTCGATGTTGTTGCTGTTGTCGATGTTGTTGCTATTGTTGTTATTGTTGTCTCAACGTGTCCAATTCTCGGTGTTTCATTGAAAATACTGGCTCACGGTGACTTGCAAGTGCGTAGGGACGGTGAAGGAATGGCCTCGAATTAAAAATAGCCTTCGTAAAAATGCGTTCTAATTCCAGACCAACTGCTACTGCAATCTTGGCTGGCGCTGCCGCTGCTGCGGCTGCTGTTCGTTCTAACTACTTCATCTTTACAACTGCGACTGGTTAAAGGCGGTCAGCACTGGCCAGCAGCAGCAGTCATATCATGAATGCTCGAGTTATGGACTCGTTAAAAGTGCATGCGTTTCAGGGCCGCCGCCGGCATCAGTAGCAGCAGATAAACGCACGGAAAATAGACACACAACACCCGACGGTGGTGCTGGTGTTGGTGGTGGTGGTTAGGGTAAATTGTCGTTAGTCTGCTAGCGTCTGCGTTCCCTTATCAATTATTGTTTGTTCAAGCCATTCGTTAATTAGTACCCGTTTCCATGAGTACTCACGCCGACCCGTCTCGCCGTGAACAACATGCTTGAAACCTAGGCCCATTCGTCTATCGCTTACCTACCTCCTTATACACAAAAATATCGAAATTATGACATATATATATATATATATATATACATATATTCATATACACATATATATATATATATATATATATATATATATATATATATATATATATATATATATATATATATATATATATATATATACATATATACATATACACACATATATATAAATATATATATATATACGAGTGTGTAAACCACTATTTCTCTGCATTAAAATCTAATTGTAAAAAAATATGCCGTACGATAGCGGTACAACCTTTTGGCTCCCGTCCCCCTTCCGTACGATTACATATGTAGAAGTTTAGGCAGTGGAATCGCTGCATTCCAGCCGTCTGGAACAAAACTGCAAGCTATATGCCTGTAACGCCGTCTTCCCGAGCTCACCAAACATCCCTGCGAACACCCCATCGATGATGCCCTTGCTTCACTTAGGTATCTGTATATGTCGATAAATAAAGGATGTATAGGTTCGAGCGCCAGACTGTTCTGTCCGATGTGCTTATCATTTATGAATCAGCGTAAATGCTTAGCCAACGACGCAGGGGTCGTTGTTGTGCGTCAATGCTGGCAACGGATAAATCTAAGAGTCTATCTTAATAGGCTGCGTCAACCTGAGCAGGGTGATTCGATCCGCATATACACTATATATATATATATATATATATATATATATATATATATATAGGGTGTTCCGTCAAAATTGATTTTTATTGATCAATTTGAGACCTCGTTGTATTGGAAATCCGCCCATCCGGTTGATGAGCTAGTAAGCGAAAGCTCTAGTTCAGTGGAACACGACTACGTGTTAACCCTGGCAAAAGATGATAATTCCAACTTCGAAATGTAGCGAAAAGCCGCTGTAAGTTGGCCGTGCCCACCGCGGCAGACGGATCTGCGCCAGGATCGCAAATTCCATGGTGTCAGTTTACGTACAGTCCAGCGAATCGCATCCGATTACACGGTTGCAGGACAAACAAACCCAGGCTCCTACACAGCAACGAGGACGATTCATGACCAAGTGCGCACAGCTCAAGGACTCAAGAACTGATCAACACCTGGTCCACCTACGAATTTCTGAGAATCCTTCGATAGCGATCAGAAATCTTGCGCGTGAATCTAACATGGCTAAAACGACCAAGTACTACAGGCGTGTTCAGGCGAGGATCTCAGTTATCATACCTATGTCATACAAAACTGACAAATATTCCATGAGGCCGCCGAAGCCATTAGACCTGCTCAATGCCATTTGCTCCGCTCGTCTCTCAAACATGAAGCAGTAAGCCGCCGTCTTCGCTTTTTTACGTGTCGAACAACCCTGATTTGAATTTGTTGGACTGCGTTGCATTGGGTGTAATTAAGAAAGAGTCTAACAAGTCTCGACATGCTAACATAGACTCGCTCATGAAGACTCACTTTCAAGAAAGCGTTAAAAAATATTATAGGGACACTTTAACATGGGGTTGAATGCAATTTAGACACCCCGAATTGAACAACTGATAAGCGTGGGCAGGGTTTATATTGAACAGCAATGTTCGTCAGGAGTTCTCCTGTGAACTTACGCCGAAAAATGCATTAAAATATTTAATTTTATTTAGATACGGACACAAAAGGAACACATATATATATATATATATACAGGGTGTGACTGAAAGAATTTTATAGCGATACATAAAATTGTAGAGCTCGTTAAAACGAATATTTTTTCCAATGGTACATGTGCTCTGAGAAGTCTTGTTTCGGAGTTACAGTGAAATTACTACAATTTGTGACACTGGTGTTTTTGCCCGACATAGGAGCACAAAATGTGCTGTTGCGAGACAACCAGTCTTCCTAGACAGAAACTAAGCACACCGTCGTGTTCGTGATAAAATTCTGCTGAAGAATATGCATGGCCGGTCAGAAGATGCGACATGGTCGCTTAGAAGAGAATTCGCCAAAAATAAAGTTCTTTATTAGTGTTCACGCCAAATACTTTAGAATCATAACCCTACGACCACCCACGTGTTCAAAGCTAACATATACAGCAAATGCGCATTTCATGACGATCATTTTGGTACCAAACGTATGACAATGCGAGCTGTGGTTGCGGAGTAATTACGATTTTTCGGCGGGATGTCCAGATTAAGTGCATGAAAAATGACGCGCTGCGGCTGTCGCGCGACACGTCGGCGGTAGTGAACGTCGCCACACAGTATTTCTCGTTTCATACTGCTATGCGACCTTAAAATCCTGAAGGTCTGTCAGCAAGTTGAGAGCAAAGAGACACAGGACCTGATGTACGCATCGGTATACATAGTCCAGAGATTCGTCCAAGGCAGTTTAGCAAATCGGTGGGAGTTGGCTTGCCGAAGCCTTACTCACAGCTAAGGCCGCAGATAAGCGGCTTAGGTCAGCTGCTGAGGTCGTTTTCTCCCACGCCTATAGATGGCGCCATTGAATTGCCTCGTCAATAATAACCACTCGTTTATATTATTTCTAGTGATGATTTTGCTTATCAGACAGCAGAAGGCTTCCGACGAACTACTCAGTTTTCTTCTGTCTGTATCCCACAAGGGACTGAGCGTTAATCCACTCCGCGCTCAAGTAGAGGTAAAGGGCAAACAGCAGCTTTGCCTTTAGTCGTCACCAACAATAACTTCCCTAAAGCCGAGCCACTGGCTAGAGTGGGGTGCCGTGTTGTTTGCTAGCGTTACACGTAAAACCTGCATGTTTTATTTGCAGGCCGAATGCTTATACAGAGCACCATATACAATCAGTGCTAGCTACTAAAGTTTTCATTAAGAGTTTTCTGTTGGACCTCATGCATTACCTTAGAGTCGTATCTAGACGGCTCGGTGGTACCTAGTGTACTAATCTGGCTAGACGGTCGAAATTACAATGCTTGATTTTTGAAACGGCAATAAACAGCGGTGCGTTGATATGCGCTTCTATATGTGTGTTATGTATTTCTGATGTTGTAGTTTTGTAAGCAACTAGAAAAGTTTCAAAGTTCGTAACTCTATCAAACTCCGGAGGAACTTCGAGAGTGACGCAATTATCACCCTAGTAGAGAGTGGTTGTTTAGAATGCCTGTGACGGACGCGGCTCCCTCGCCTTGATGCGCGGAAACGCACTTTAGAGCGTCTTTCAGGCCCACGTCTTTTAAAAGCAGGTGCATGTCGATTTCCTCTCACATCTATGTATCCACTTATTGCCGACAATGATTGCAAACTCATGGAGAGGAAAAAATAATAAAAACATGTTCTCTTCTAAGGTCACTATCATCTAGGCTCAAAGGGGCCAAATTAAAGCAAAGGGAAAGGACAGAGAGCACGCTGTAAAAGGCAATCACCTCTACCGATAGCTTTACCGACTCTTATAGAAGGGCAGTTGTACTGTATTTGTAAAGCAAGCAAAGCAGTTGTCGTTTTAACAGACACAGACCCGGCAAAAACACAAATGCCATTGTGAACCGTCGTTTTCAAAACGCCTCGCAAGATGTTTCACTAGCCAATCATACGCCATTTTCAGCATCACTTCAATTATCTCTATAAGCAATTTCAATAGAGAAAATAATAGCAATAACTGGTGAAAAATAAAGAAGATCACTAGATGTCGCGGATTACGTGTATGTGCAGTAACCTAACAATGTTCAGGTGCATTTTCGTCGGCCAATTGTGCATGCATTTAGTCTTTCTAGTTCACACAAAACCTGCTTATCTTGAAATTGCACTTTGCCTTATCAGTTTGTTGAGTCTGGGTGCGTGAAGATGTCGCGCGAATGAGGCGATGCTAACCGCCAGTGTAAGCGTACTCACCCCATTTTCCTCGTCGATAATGACCATCCAACGCGTTTCGAGTCGAATGCTCATCTTCTGCGTCCAGATGCCCTTTGTCTTCTCCATTTGGAAAAGCTTTCGTAGGCCATCCTTTGGGGACTCGACCTCATACGCCGAGCCCACCCTGATCATCGGGATTGACGTAGCCATGAGATAACGCCAACAGCATCGGCAGTCGAAACGTAACGAGAAAACGAGTACACACAAAACGAAAAATAATTTCATATTAGTGTTACGTAGTCTCCTCATCTATATAATAGTACACGCGTTTCTCGCCATCGGTTGAAGTCTCATATATGCCAGTCACACGTATACCTTAATAATAAGATAGGCTGGGACTAATTTGGGTTTGAATGTGTATTCAAGCTAATTGACCCGAGGTAGTATTTATCAGTATGTAGGAGATAAATAAAGCGTGAAGCTGGGAAAACGAATGTGTTAATTGAAGTAAGCTCCGAGATTATCCAGTTGTACTTGGAGACCTTAACAACTTAAGTATGACTTGAACGACGACTGTGTATGAGTGTAAATATCCAACTGCTGTGGTGTTGTTAATAGACGAGACTGTCCGGATGAAAAGCTAGCTCTTCCGACCAACGTAAATGCAGTATTATTTTAGCGCTTATGAACATTTCTCAGTCCTAAATTATGAAGAAATTAATTTAGCGGAACACTCTTAAACCATGGATCTAAAAATGCTCGGCACTCAGAGGTGCTTCGTCAGATGAGTATTATATTTTATTAAATATACAACAAATCAAAATACAAATCTACATCAAGAATAAGGCACAAACACATCTACATATAGTACGACATAAGTAACATTTACTAGACAAAGGTGCCCCTGGCACTATAGTCAAATGTATGTAAATATCTATAGCCAGATATGCCTACCGACATACATACGGCAAATATGTATGTAAGTATAATTGCATGAATCAAATATGCTTAAGCAATACTCACACGTGCACCTTGGCTTGAATTAAATAAAAATCATTTACCCCGATTATGGCGGCTATCTTTTTAGATTTCTTTCGCGTATTCCCCAACTTCAACACTGAGTTACATGAAATTATATAAACTAGCAGATTCTCAATATGGAGACCTGCTCCCCAGCGATGCTATACATAATGTCTGTTAGTAAATTAGCCAAGCTTGTGCGCTAAATTAGTTGCAATAGATTGAGTGCCCTAAATCATAAACAATAGGCACAAACACACGAACAATACTAAACGAACGCAAGAAGTCCTGAATAAATCAAACGTTAAGGAAGCGCTGCCTTGGTTATAATTCTTTCCCCTCCATCTGTCCTCTAGACAGAGAGCTGGAACTGGAGGTCCGATCGTACACTTGATAAAGGTTATGATAGAGCTCTCAGTTTAGTCCTCCGTAGTCCGGTGAGGGGGCTCTACCCTCCTTGAATTCGTGAGTTTAGAACCCCCGGCGGCGGCTAGCTGAGCTTCGATAGGTGACTGGTCGGTCTTGCTCTGTTCCGTACTCGGTTTAGCCTGCTCTACTCGACAGCAGCAGCCGAAGTAGTAGTAGTAATAGTAGTAGTGAAAGCAATACCTCGGCAGAAGAGGGATTGCAGGACGAACAAAGGAAAACGCGGCCAGAGTAAAAGGGCACGAGACGAAGAAGCAAGAATCAAGGAATGAACGACGCACCCATAGAACGAAAAGAAGAAAAATAGGCTCTAAACTCGACGAAGGTATTTTGATTATTATCGTACGACCCAGTTGACATGAGTTCGACGTTGGATGTGAGAGCGCGTACGCAGTCGCCGCCCTGTAGGGCTCCAAGCACGTCCTAGTGCCCATCCTGTAGGGCTCTAGGCGTGGAACGCTGGTGGCCGTAGCAGTGGTGATGGCGCCGTTCTCTCATGTAGGCTCAAGTAGCTGAACGCTGTATGCCGCTCTCGGAAGATATACTGCAGTGTATATACACGATTATATATATATATATATATATATATATATATATATATATATATATATATATATATATATATATACATATATATATATATACACGCGTCCAGATACTTGAGCTATGATTGTTTACATCTAAGTATGTACTCTGACTGAAACCGTTGTTGTGAGAAATCCTCCTGCCTTCTCATCGATACCTGCCTATAAATGGCGAAAATTGTATGAAGATTTGGCTTGGAAGCAGACTAAGCCAAAACAAACATACGGAGAGCGTTCTGACCGTAACGTCAGGGATGACGACGACAGCAAAAAACACCAATGACCCTGCTGCTGTTGTCACCACATGACGAGCCCCTGTTAAGCTGGTCGCCCGGCGTTCTGTCAAAAACCCAAAGGTCTGCAGGCAGGAAGGAGGTGGACCGTCAACCATGGTATGGGAGGAAAATGAGCGGAAAAAAGCGGCGAGAGGTTGTTAGAGGTAGACAGAGTATCAAGTCATAAACAAAAACCACAGAAGAAAACAAGGAAAGGCAAACAAGGCAAGGGAAGGAACTCCAAGATGTCGAAGGGGCAAATTTCGAGGCGCGCGTGCCCTGCGGCGCTGGCGACCTGGCGACCTAGGTATGACTGCCAGGGTGATAGGGCGCCTGCTCTCGCCTACAATCTGTCTGACGATTGTTCATCCATCTTTCCATTCATCCGTCGTCAAGTCATCGTCTTTCTATGCTCGTTTGCCAGAGGCACCCCCCCCTCCCGTTGAACTACAAACAGCCACGCAGGCAGAACTAGCAGAAGAACGACTACGGACACCGAATTAAACCGAAATCGGACAGGATCACATGAAGGCGCCGGGATCAGGGACAAACACAGGACCATACGAGCCCAAGCAGATGAATGGTTTTGTCTACCTCAGCCGATGCGGCGGTTTCGCTGGTGTTGCGGCAGCAGCAGCAGCATCAGCAGCAGCAGCACCGTATTCAGTGCCTATAGGGTACAGCTGGCACAAAGCAGGTCTGACTCGCTCGTCCTCGTCTCAGCTGCTGCCGTCACTGTCTATCTATCAAAATCAAGCCCAAGGAAATGGGGACCCCAGGCAGGCATGAGTGACGGGGGGACGAGAGCTGAGGGGTAAGCAATTTTAATGTATGCAAAATGCCGCCCGTCAGTTACCCGATCAACTCAGTGGCTATCGTCGTCGTCATCGTCGCTGCGTTGCTTGAAGCACGCAGACCGTAGACGCACTGACGCCTAACAGCAATATATATGTAAATCAGAGAGCTAACTGACTCTAGCCTAAATGAATGGCATAGCAAAATGAAAAAAAGAGAGAAGGAACGAGAGATTTTAGGCGGAAGGAAACACAATGACCTATATATATATATATATATATATATATATATATATATATATATATATATATATATATATATACGTGTGAAAGCAAGAGAAAGAGAAATTGAAAAACAAAACCAGACAGCTATGTCTCAGCTGATGAAGCCTGTTGCTTAGCAGTGATGCGTCGTCCTTCGGACGGCCGTTCTGTCGCGTCCTATTCCTCTCTCTCTCTCTGCTAGGCTCATATTCCTTTTGAGCTATTTTAGCGTTTCGCCCTCCCCATATTCAATTATCTCTTTCTGCCTGCTCCGCTCGCCGCTTTTTTCCGTCCCTCAATTCATAATCCTTTTTCACACTGCGTCTGTCAAGCGCAGCATCAGCTGTCTTGGACTGGCCTGGTCCTGGTGCGGTCGACATCATCACATCCACAACATCTAGTGACGACAACTGATGTCTGCTGAGCCTAGCCGCCAGGCCGCATGTAATGGTCCTGACTAGTCGGGCTTATTTTAACATATTGTGCTGTTATATATATATATATATATATATATATATATATATATATATATATATATATATATATATATATTGTTAGTGTACTTATCATTGTTGTTGTTTTTTCTTTTTCTACTTCTTGCCTGCTAACAGTCTGTCAAAAGACATGCAAGCGCAAGACGAGAAGGTCTTCTGCCATGAGGCCTAATAACCATCTAAAGCGTTCGACGTCCTACATAAGAACATAGGCGGACAGCAAGAAGAGAGCAAAAACGGTATAACTAAACACAGGAATTGCATGAACTCCGATGTTCTTCTGCCGGTAGTGCCGTTTCTGCCGGTACACATATTGATTAAGATAACGACGACGACGACGATGATGATGATGCTACTGCTCCTCCTTCTAATGAGCGTATTAGTAGTAGTAGTAAAACTAACGATAGATTCGCATTCAATCAAAAGGCAAACAGTGTACGTAAGGAAGAACGTCATTAACAGAAGGTCAACAAATAACAACGGATCGGTATGATCGTCCATCTATTTTGATCGTACTAATTGCGGCGATGACCGCCGCCGTTACTAGATCTTATACAGGTAACCCTGACGAAGAATACGCACGTGTACATACAGCGATGTATATATATATATATATATATATACAAAGAGTATATATATAAGAAGCTCACGCGTAGTTCATATATATATATATAGACGTGTATGTGTGAGCAAGTATTCGACTGTATGTACTTATGATTTATCTAAGATCAAACCAGGACTTGTTTAATCTTTGAGTTACGCGCAAGCTAATATCAAGAAGCAATCCTCGGTCAATCGTAGCTGTCGATGTGTCAATCATCGTCGTCCACAGCATATATATATATATGAATATATATATATATATATCAGCTTTATGACGCATGAGTCATCGCTGTAGTGAGTGGCTTCGACGACACCAAAATTTAGTATAGTATACTATACTTGACGTGTATTCCATACAACTTTGAGGGCCAAAGAACCTGCCGCCGACTAAACTATTCGATCAACACGCCATAAAACTAAGCAATGCTCTGCGCAATGCTTCAGAATGTTAAATGGTGATGACAAATCTATGTCCAAAGTTTTACTTTGCGTCGTTCATATATTGGAAAAACTTGCTCTAGGTCAATATGCTGATTGAGTCTCGGACACCTAAAATTCCACCACCGATAGCAAGTTTGTTTAAAGTCTCAAAAAAGGCTATTCGTTACAAACGTGACGGCTGACAATACGTGGTGAATGTCAGAAGAGATGACAAAGGACAACAAACTAACTATTTTGACGGATCATATTATAATGATTGATAAACAATATGATAAATTTTAACTATCCATCAATAAAAATGTCAAGCTTATCTTTAGTTTAGAACAGCAAAGGAGCATCTTTTAGGCAGTGCCGACAAACGGGGACCCTAACAACCGTTACGACGGTATCGCTTAGTTTAATTCTCAAGAAAAATGTATTGATAGTATACTGATAAAATTCTAGGATCGTTAGCACAGTAATTGAAAGCATTTAGCCCTAGTTAGCCCTAACCAGGGTTCCCATTCGGTGAAGAAAACTACAGAACACATTTTCTTTCAGGTTTTCGCAAAACAAGCGAATGAAGCGAATATTTATTCACTAGGCTTATCTACGTATATGATTATGCCTTCGGAAATCATTAGTTTGTCGAGTATTATACAAAGCCAGGCAACGTGTGGCGGTGGCTTTGAATAAGACAAAAACATAGGAGTCAAATAGGTTAAATAACTGCCGGCTCAAAAACCTCTGAGCGCGGGTAAAAAGCATTATTAATAAACAGTATCTGTAGTAGTATGTGAAGTCAATATCTGAGGTCATACATCCAACTTTTTAACCAACCTTATATATATATATATATATATATATATACACATATATGTATATGCATATATATATATATATATATATATATATATATATATATATATATGTGTAGGCAGGTACACCTTCGATAGCGTTGTTGTTGTGAGTATTGGTGCTGCTGTTCCCACTGTGATCTTGTTGTCATTCTTATGCAGCTTCACGCTCAACAGTTCGTTCTCACTACGGCGAACCACACGGCTGCGATACCAGTATGCATATTTCGCTGTTAAGAGGAAAGTCATCGCCGTCTCGCCCTGGCGGGATCGCGACCACGGTTACTTAGTCGCTAGCTGGCTCGGTTGATCGATCGATTGGAAAGTGGAGGTCGACACAGCTACAGTATCTATAGGAAGGTGGTGGATACAAGGACTACGAAGCAAGTGAAAGGGGTTGCTGATTGGGGCGGCAAGACTGCAGAAAGGGGGTAGTCGCAGCAGCAGCAGCAGTACAAGCTGCAGCAACAGCAGGAAAAAGCAGGAAAATGACGACAACGACGACGACGCCGTCAACAACGACCAACAGACAACAACAACCCCACACAGATCGATACCCCGCGATAGAAACGACGACACCTTGAATTGCCGAATAAGAGGCAGGCAACGGTACAGACGGGATCAGCCGAAGATGGGGCCCAAAATGGGATGTTAAGGTGAAGGGGATAGTTAAGGCTGGGGCTGAGATGAGGTCTTGTAAGGTATGATGTCGAATCAGATCAAACAACAAACGATTGATCACGTCCTTATGCGCCATCACGACAACGACAATGACAACAACAACAACGGCAGAACAACAACAAAACAGGCTAAACTTTTCGGGCTGACTCTGAGCCAACATTTAACGCCGACGGAATT
Source organism: Dermanyssus gallinae (assembly GCA_003439945.1). Lineage (NCBI taxonomy): Eukaryota > Metazoa > Arthropoda > Arachnida > Mesostigmata > Dermanyssidae > Dermanyssus > Dermanyssus gallinae. Next base: position 30,676 of record QVRM01002566.1, on the reverse strand, counting down.
GCTTTCGCATTGCGTCGTAAGACGGACTCCAGAAATACAAATTTGCCGCGGCGAGGATCGAACCCTTGTGTTGTCAAGTATGTGTCTCATCCGCAAGGTCGCAAGGCGCACGCGAATACACCATGCCACCGGGCTCAATAGAGAGAAAAAAGAAAATCTAAGCTAAGAGATCTCTGTCGGCCGCCCCCTAATTGCTAGAACGGCGCCTGAGCGCCCGTCTGCTCTAAGACTTAAAAGTCTAAGGATGAATCTGCGTCCGCCAAAGAACAAACGCGGAGACCGATTACTGACAAAATCAGACATCGATCCTACAACACAGGTCCCACAAGGAAGGCACCGAGTGAACGAATGCACATACATTCGCAGCATCAAATATACAGGCATACAGAAGATGGTATGCAGATGGTAGTGTGCAAAAATGCATGCATACGTACTTACATGCATACATACATCCACATTTAAGCAGCGACCTCACGTACGCATGCCATCTATGCGTATACATGCAAGCTCATATTTTCGATGGATCTATGTATATATGCATATATGTGCTGATCGGCGTCGACATTTACATCTTGTCGAGAAGCCGAAACGCGCTGCTAGAAATAAAGGAACAGAGGGAGGGGAGAGCGAGTTAGAGAGATAATGGGAGGAGAGATGAAACAAGTGGAGAGGTGTGGTCGAGGAGGTAGTGGGTAGTTTTTCCAATTGTCCGTAGTGACGGACGGTGCCGACCGAGTTTGCTGAGCCGTTTGACGCCAAAAATAGCAGACAATAACGACGACAACGACGACGACGACAACGACGACGACGAGGAGACAGATAAGCTAGGCAAACAGACACATGAACAACGAACAGGTCGACTGCGAGCGAAACAGATCATAATCACACATCGATCATGGTCGGCCGACCGGTCGAACGACAATCGAAACGAGACTGCAGCTCGCAATAATTATTACTAGGTATTTTGTTCTAAGACCAAATAATCTCCGGAGCGGCGTTTCCATCCACCCCCACGAGATTGCTCGGGTGGACGTTGTGAACAACACATTTGCCTGGAGGATTGCACGTCGTTCACAGATTCAAAACGACTTTGCTTCTATTGTAATACCCCTTTTTAAATAAAGGTGATATGATATGATAATAATTATGCTAGTATTAGTAGTTGCAGTAGTAGCAGGAAAAAGCACGGTCTCCGACGCAGCAGAGAGTGTGTCAGCCCTGACGGCAGGCTGGCGAACCAATCGCCAGCCAAACGCAGGGAAACACAGGGCAGAGCAGAAAACGGCAGAAGAACGACGCTCCGGTGAGGAGAAGGCGAAGGAGGAACATCACCTTCCGAAGTCGACACCGCCGAACCAGTGGATCGATCATTCCTGATGTTAACCACTTCTGCTTCTACAGCTGCTGTTGCTGCGGCCACCACCGTTGCTGCCGCTGCCGCGATTACTGGTCACCGTGTGCCTTCTTAACGTGGCCACCTAACGCGAATCCGTCGAGCTAACTAGTCGACTCACGACAGTACCTTCCTTAACGATAAATACTGCTTCTACTGCTGCTACTGTTACCGTTACTCAACTATTACTACTACTACTACTACTACTGCCACCACTAGTAAAGTTTTCGGGCTGACCCTCAGCCAAGATTTAGCGTTCACGGAACTGTTTTTCGCATTGCTTCATAGACGGACCCCCATAAATAGCACAAATGTGCAACAGTGGGGCTCGAACCCGCGCTGCACCTATCTGGTGTCTCCTCCGGTTGCGAGGCGCAGTCGAATTCACCCACCACGCCACCGGGCTCGACACCGTTACTCAACTACTAACTACTACCACTACTACTACTGCTATTACTGCGGTATTATTTTTGGACAACCATCCACCATCGTCCCTTTGCTGAGGGACTTAACTGCGCTCCCGATCTGCTCTGTTCGCTATTCGGGTCAGGGCAAGGGTTTTCTCAGCCAGCCAGCCAGCTCACCATACGAGTCATCATCGCCGATGCCGCCGAACAAAAACATAACAAGAAGAAGAAACGCTACGAAAACAAAGCGGCGTCGACGATATGGCAGGAGACGTGATCAGTGAAGCTAGGCGAGCAAGCCTTTTGCCACAGTTCTGAGTTCGAGTGTATGTTTATATATATATATATAATATATATATATATATATATATATATAAACGTGTGTATTTACGTATGCATGTCAATGCGTGTATGTGCGTATTGCGTCGGCGACTGAATCTGCTGGTGGTGGCCCCAAGCACAGCTAGCTACTCACGTTGACCTTGACGGAACTCCATCCAATAACTTTAATTGCAGGTGCTTTTGTGTGAGCCAACGAAACTCTGCGAGAAGCGAAAGGACTTGGTCTCTCGACGATATATATACATATACATTTGAAAATGAAGAGATATATACACGCTCGAAAAAAAAAAAAAAAAAAAAAAAATATATATATATATATATATATATATGCACGCATGCGTATGTGTTTTTCGTCTCACGGGTCGAAAGGTTGATGTAAAAAAGTGCTGCGTACAGCGCACTTAATTAAAACAGTTTTGGCATATAGAGGCATGCTCGAATGTGGAAAGTATTTGTCCAGGCAAATGCTCCGACGTATATATTATTCTCTTCTCTTTTTATTTAGTACAGGTCGTTTCGTTTCTGTGTTCTAGTTGATAAATATCTATTTACGTGTATGACATCAAGAGTCGCAAATTGAACCCCGGTGATACACATAGCTCATTTAAGGCGGTTTATATATATATATATATATATATATATATATATACATACATACATAAATATATACCGCTGGCTGCGTCAGCGGTTTTACCTATCAAAGAATCCACTGAGCGACATTAGCGTCGTTCCCTGACACAAACGTCGCTAAGCTAATACACTGTTGCAGGTACTAAAACACACCCACACTTAACAATCGACTTGTTTTAACTAGCCACACAACTCTACTACGAGAGTTGAGGCGACAGCGCGCCGCTCTGGAGAAACGCGTGCACCTGCTGAGTTGCACGATATTTAGTTAGTGAAAGGATTGGCGAGGTTTGTTTTGTTGTGGCTCTCCGCATCATCCTCATCATCATGGGCAGTGTGATCATGGGCAGTTGCCTCACCTGAAGGTGGCGAGGTGCTCGACGAGGTACGCCGGCCCATGACCGTTACCGGCGCCTTCGTCGTTTGAGTCGCTCTGCTGGTCGGACGAGTAGCCGTTCGAATAGCGTGACGCTGTCATCGCCGACGTCTCCTTCGGTGGAGCCATCGCTCTTGACTCAACGGCGGCCGGTGTCGCGGGCACCGTGATCGCTGACGAGACGGCCGCAGCCCGACCACACTGGGGCTCGGCTAGAATGTCTTCCTCTGCGTCCTCCGCTGTGTGCGGGTCGCCGTCGTGCACACTGCCGCTTTCGTACGCCTCGTAGTCACTGCTCAACCAAGAGAAACGTTACAGAGTTAGTTATTTCTATATATATATATATATATATATATATATATCAACCGCAAGATCAGCAGCCACAGTACTATTACCGACAACAGCGGCAATATAATATTTATTATTGTGCTAACGTTGTGATAACAGACAACATGGACAAATAAATTTGCCGGCGGGCTATGTCGGTCCACAATATTTATTATTATTATTATTATTATTATTATTATTATTATTATTATTATTATTATTATTTTTTTTGCCTTCTCAAAATAAATTTTATTGTTGTTAATTTATTATTATCATTTATTTATTTAATATGTCTTAGAGCAATACAGTTGTGAGGTGTGTTATTATTATTATTATTATTATAAGTACTCATCGATTCGATGTCGTCAATAGGCCTTCATCGATTAGGAATACATTATCAACAACTTTACACAATCATTTACACAATAACATCAGCAATACGACTAGAAGCCACAGTACCACTTAAAACCACAGGAACAACAACAACAGCAAAAGCAATGTCGTTAGAAATAACAACAAATCAGTCAGGTTTTCACGCATAGGCGGGCTTTCACTAAGCGCATCCGTGCTGGGGGAAACTTACAATAGGCCTAAATGGCAACAACAGCTATAGTATACTCCCAACATTAGCCAGAGACTAAGCTTTTGAGCTTGACTTCGTTCGACGTCGTTGTGCCGACAAAATACCGCTTGCCCGATTAGATGTAGGCACATCTAATCGAGAGTTTACTCGAACTACAATGCCACAAAGTTCGAGTAAGCTGAAATGACCTCCAGAGTCACGTTTACAATGTCAGTGTCGTTAACTGGCCTCCCTGTATGTGCTGCTAAAGATGCATCAAAGGCTACGCTTAGATTTGTCACGATTTGTCAACAACACCAACGTAGCGACTAAGGCACCTAAGCAACGGCAACCAGCTGCCTACGCGTTGTTGGATGGCCACGTGTGTCTGTCCGGCTGTCCAGTTCGTAATTACGCAGTCTCCTCCCACAGACTGCCAGAAAGTGTAGCAGTAAAAGTGGCAGTAAAACAACCGGCGGCGAAGTTACCGGCAGAATAAACAGACAAACGAGGAAGACTATATCCAGGCTGTAAGCTGGTATGAATGCGTTTAGTGTTCCTGTTGCCAACAATAACAACTAGACACAACAATAGCAACAGCAACAACAACAACAACGACAGCGAAAAGCGACGAAAACATTTGCAAACTGCCTCTTTATTAAGGTAGTTAGTTTTTTATACTAAATAACGTGCTAACACGCTAGTTTCAACAGCGACTTCAACGCTCAGCTGTTTTTTCAATAGCTAAACCAGTGTTTGGTCGATCGTTGACGATTACTCAGGACTACTGAGAATTCTTCATTCTCAATTGTTTCTTGTCCTCGTGACAGTTACTAGTACACCTAAGTGATACGTTATCACTGCCAACGGCTCATAAAGATGCATCAGCAGAGAGAGAGAGAGCAGATCGAGCAATCGTAGCAAGCAAGCGAAAGATATCTAGACAGAACGGAGGAATTTGCCGCCATGAGCAGTAACGTTTCCGCGCTGCCGCGACCGCCATCACAGCACTGCGACTATAGAGTATTAAAGGAAAGTCGGCGCAAACAAAAAAGCCATGGCCACGAATGGGATTAATTTCGACGAACCATTTAAAAGGGCGTCGTATGCGTCGGTCAATGCGGCTCGCCATTGTATGAATCTCGACAGGCATTTCGAGCGTTTCAAACGAACAAAGCGCGGAGGTGACGAGCCGCCGTTCCGGTCATTCCCTGTCGTCGTGTAACAGAGCAGAGGCATTGCATATACGCAATGCATTATATATTACAGCTGCAGTGTTGCAGAAATGTATCGCGTTTTTTTCTCCTCGTTGAAAACTCAATTTTGCGTCACTTTGTCGTCTGTCGGCCGCTATTGATTTTCGATAGACGTGTAACGTCGACGACGCCACAGGCAAGCAGCCGTAGATTAGACGCGTCAAAAACAGGCTAAGTGTCATTGCACCTGTGGATTTTGTTAGAACTACACGAAGTATCTACGAATGTATCTATCTATATATATATATATATATATATATATATATATATATATATATATATACAATATATATGTATATATATATATATATGCTTAAATAAAATAAATAATATATACGTACACACAGCATGTTCTAATCTGCGCTTAAATGGACTCGAAGTGCCTCAATTATATATATATATATATATGCTTAAATAAAATAAATAATATATACGTACACACAGCATGTTCTAGTCTGCTTTAAATGGACTCGAGGTGCCTTAACTATATATATATATATATATATATATATATATATACATATATATATATATATATATATATATATATGTATATTTATATATGCTTAAATATAATAAATAATATATACGTACACACAGCATGTTCTAGCCTGCTTTAAATAGACTCGAAGTGCATCAACGCAGCCGCACGATGCCTCGATTGGTGTCTCCTTTGGCGAACGATCTCCTCAGAGGCCTGCGACCAATTCACGATAAACAACACTATCTAAACACACCACCACCACCACCGTTGCATAATCTCAGCTAGTTGTCGCATAGGAAAAATTACACACGCGCATTGCCACCACACATTCTCTTCTGTTTTTTCCTCGTTTTTTTCTTTCTTTCTTTTCTTCCTCTTATTTTTCTTCCTCTTCTTCTTCTTCTGCTGCTGCTGCTGTTGCCGTTGCGGCGGCTGCGTATTGTTCTCCTACCGTATCCGATTTTCGCATGTGTATCCAAAGTGTGCAGTTTGAACTGTGGACACAACTCTTGCTGCCAAGGAGGAGAAGAGGAGCTCGCTCACGACCGATGATTGGATGGACAGATTGCACAAGAGACGAAGAAGCGGAAAACAGTCGACCGCAGTCGAATCGAATAGCACTAACCTACATCACTAGGTCCGTGCTCACCTCACTTGGCTAGTGTGGCAAGTTCCGGCTATCTAACTGCCGCGACTCATGCGGCCTCTAAAACCAGAATGTACAGCAAAACGATGTACAGGTTGTTCGTGCCACTGCTGCTGATGGCTGTCTCGAAGCTGTTCGAAGCGCGCTTGTAAAGCTCCCCCCTCACGCACGCCGGCAGGTCTACCGGCGGAGCCTCGACGAGACTGGGCCACGCTCGGGCCGTAGGGGGCCTACTATGATCGTTGTCTCACACGTGCCTCTCGCTTGCCCCTGACTGAACCCCCCCCCCCCGTCACCTCCCCCCCGTCGCCTCCCCCCCGCTTCCTCCATGCGCGGCCATTAACAACAGCAGCAGCAGCAGCAGCGGCAACAGCTGCATCTCCACCTACCTTCTCCTTTTGACGGCTTCGATCTCGACCAACTTTCTCACCCTTCACCGTCTGGCTTTTCTCCTCCGTACTTTCCGTTTTCTCGTTCTCTCAACGGATCATCCCTCTCATTTGTGTCGTAAAATTGTTGCGTTTGCTGTTGCGATAGAGCGGCCTAGACAAACGCTTTTAAGCTATATAGTATACATTTTAATTTGCACATGGCCGCGCCTAGGCAAACTTTTAAGGACACAAATATATATATATATATATATATATATATATATATATATATATATATATATATATATATATATATATGAAATGTAGTTCCGTGGTAAACCAAGTGTAAACTTGAAAAAAATGAAAGATATATGTATATATATATATATATATATAGCAAGTCGCACCAATAATGCAGGAGACATGGTAGCGGTCAAAACCACAACCAAAGACAGCTGTTGGCGTGTGTAGATGAAACGGTCATGTGTACAGGTGCTGCCTCGGTGTTTATGTGGGTTTCTAGTTCATTGTTGCCCACGATATGTCGAGTGCGTATCGAACGTAGAGTGGCAAAGCCCCGACCGGCCGTCACTCACGGCGTCCAATGCGTCGCATTGCATATCTCGATTATAAATCAAGTTTGAATATGTGAAACAACGAAGGACAACGAATCGCTAACAAATCAAGCAACCTGTCACACAATCATATAGCTATACACGCAGGCGTTTCAAGGCTTTGCACATGTGTTGTTGTGTTTGCTGCTGCTGCCGCTGTTTCCAACCGTTGTTTTCTATCAACTGTCAATGAAAATGGAAGCCCGTCACACCTACGCACACCTGTGACGATAACATTATCATCAGCCTCATCTACAGCAGCAATTAAACAATAACCACCACAATAATGACGTCTATAACAGCCGCGGCCTCAACAACAACAACAACAACACCAAAAAAGACTACAACCATGACAGCCACAACGACAACTACATCCCCAACAACAATCGTAGTGACAACAGAACAAAGATCTATCACTATCTACTGACAAAGCAGCAGCTGTGGCAAACGAAAACGCGTGCCGTCGTCTGGCATTTGACAATGGCTGAACATGCAGGCCGGTTGGCATGCGGACAGGTAACTAGGCGGAGCTAGTTCTTGTCAACGGGCAAATCAGTAAGTCAGGTCGTCCGCAGTCAGTAACTGTCTTGAATGTTCCTATCCGTCACTCAACGTCCATTCACAGCAGAAGCAATAACAACAACTGCAGAAGCAACAACAACAACAGCAGAAGCAACAACAACAACAGGAGCAGCAATAACATTACCGACAAAGTCTGCATTGTTTTCCCCCCAACCCCGATGACATTGACAACACTGGCAACATCAGGGACGAACGCGATGGCCGATTTCATCGCGCGCATGAGTTAAATGATCAAGCGTACAACTGAGGTATCGCAAACAGCGTTGTTTGAGGTATTGTCCTATCTATTTAGCCAAAGAACAACTGACAGCAGATAATTGTGCAGGAGAGAACGCCACTGAACCGAGGTGATGAGATCTGAAGGCATGAAGATGCCGCTGCCTTCTCCAGCAGAGGCAGGATGGTGTCGACCTATAACCGGTGCCGGCGCGAGCACTTGTACGGCGGACGCAACCAACCAGACGACAACAAACCAGACGGCATGCCTAACTAGCAGCATGACACGGAGATCCACAACACACGTGGATGGATTACAGGCCTCGATGAACAGCATCCTGACGTTGCCCGCGAAATCGATGTTACCGTTACCCGAGCAAAACTGGACCGCGCAGATATTTCCACACACTCACATGCAGTCGCGACCCTCAAAACCGAGATAAAGCAAAAATAATCACTATATCTCTCAGATTCAGTGAGATGCTCTCGAATCGTTTTCGTAGCAAGAGGACTTATTGAGTGCCTAGCAGATTATTATTATTCTTAATATTACCGATAGTTCTGATAGAAATGTTTCGAATCGTAACCGTCAATATATTCTATCTTATCATTTATGAAAATAAAGCGCGTATTCTAATACGATACCTGCAAACTAAAGGTGTCGAGTCGACGGTATTACGAGACACAGTGCAGAGTCTTCAAATTCCGATATAGAGAGAAATGAGAGAGAGAGAGAGAGTGAAAAACTAGGAACTATCATAACTTGCACCAAAATTCATCCTATTCTTGGCGCAGATTAGTTAGTAGAGTTAAGTAGTTAATATATGTATATACATTCGCGATTTAAAAAAAATATCTGTTTAGCTTGTCTTTACCGGCGGCTTAGTGGCTTAACAGAGCAATTGCACTGTGACGCTTTGTGAGTCCTTTTTACTGCTACGATAAATGTTATCATATGATAAAAACGATTTAAATATACCGTAAGGCTACTGCCCTTGTACAGCTTGCTAGGTAGATGACCTAGAAAACGGCGCAACTGTATCGAGGTAACTTCGCGCACCTAGGAGAATTGACTTGACATGCTTACATTGAGTCTATAGGAGAAAACAGTGGAAAGTCGTTATTAAAAACATAAAACAGACCTTTAGTTAAATGACGGCAATACGAACAGTTAGATGAGCGCACAAAAGCCTAATAAATCACTTTACATTACCAAAGAACAATAAGATTTCACTCAGCAAGAAGACACATTGTCGCCGGACTAGTGGCGACATATTGCAGGTCTGGCCATCCGTCGTATAATCGGCCTTAAAGCGTCATATGGCGACCGCAGACAAATTAAGCAGACAATTGTTGCTTGGGTTCGGCCAGCTATGGAAACTGATCAATGCATCAAAGTAGGATAGGTGAGTGCATTTTATTAGCTGAGATGAAATTACTCAATCAGATGGTTGTTTATGCTGCTAACAACAATCAAAGCCCCATGGGCAAAAAAGAACGCCTAACACTTAGTGTGTCCACGCAAAGAGCCGCATCGTCTGCACGCTCTCAACCTCATGACAGGGGGTTTGAGGAGGAGCAAGCTAAACAGATACGATAAATTAACCAGAAATGCACCCTTTTCATATTGCGATGGTGATGGTGTGTCGATGATAATATTGAATCTAGTCATTTGCTCCTCGTCTTCGTCCACGTTCGAAGAGGAACCTCGTTGTTTGCATCGAACCTCGTAAGCGAGGGTTGGAAGGGCGGGCGACATAGGGTAAGCGCGTATCGAAGCAATGCCACGCAATTCCGTGCCTGGAGCGGTAGGAAGGAAGCCCGGTTTAGTGGGTTTGTGGATCCCACACTACCCGCTGCTCGTTGTCGGCAGCGCATCATGGATTTCGAAAATCTTTCATAACAAAAGTTGAGGCGCGTGAACGCGGCAGTACTTGTCACGATAGGTGGCCAGCAGCTGCATGTGGAGATAAAGTACCAGGACAGCCCTCGACAAGGAATAAGGGCTTAAGCGTGGGCACTTTCTACACGGCCCTTTTACCCTTTGCCGTGGGCCAAAACGATGCCATTGAGACATCTCGAAGTATCAGAGAAACAATACCGTTGCATATGCATATGTGCATATCCTGCTCGCCAAGTAAAACACGCAAGGCCGGCAAAACGGTAACACTTGCTGCTGCTTTAATGGCGATGGCGGCAAATGCCTGCTGCTGCTGTGGTTGCTATCCGACCCTACCGACTGAAACTTTTTTACCCAATGTTGGTGTTTCTCTATTTTCCTTCGACTGAAGTTAGAGAACGCACTGTGCAAGAGGGACGTAGAAATGCGAAGGAAAGGCACATAGCCAGAATCCGGAAAGTTCAATCCATCGTTCCTCTTGGTAACGGGACATCATTCTCTTGTCGACGATGTTGACTGAAACACACAGAAACGATTTGTCTATCTTTGCGTCTCGCCGCAACTCAGCTATGCGTCCCTGCATCCAGCCATGACTGCAGCAGGGACGTATATTCACGTCAGGTCGACTGACCCTCAGCGACAGCCAGCGTCGCGTTGTTGATCGTTGATGACGATATGATGACAGCTAACCACTAGCTAACAGCTGTTAAGCTGGGCGCTTGTTGTAGGCGCGCTGTGAAGTCAGGCAGGTCACCGCCATCATCGCAGGTCAGCGCTCTTCATGCCGTGCTAACTAATACTGGAACAACCTACACTAACCCTTTACTATTCAGTATCAGCAGCGGCCGCAACAGCAGAAAAGCATCAGAAGGAGCCAAGACGGTGACACCCGGCGCAGTAAGCAAAGTGCTCAATGGAAGGCTGTGCGCAGTTCGGGGGTCATTCATGCAGCTGGACAACGTAAGTGACTGTGTGCGTGTCTGATGATGATGATCGCGTGTAAATGCCCCAGTGTTCGCGTATTCATGCGCAAATGAAATTGCGCACATCTTCCTCGTCACACGAACAGCCAGCCATCACTCATCGGTGACGACGATGACATGTTGGCAGCATAATGTTGCTTCTTCACCCCCGTCACCCCCCCCCCCCCGCCCGCTGCTCCCGCCCCCTCTGCGGAAACCCCAGAGCTCTTCAAGACCACACAAATCGTTCTGTCCAGCCAGTCGTCCTTTCTGTATAAGTATGCATGTGTGCATGTATGCACGCATCTACTTGTCTAGAACCTCTTTCAGAAAAGATAGTCCCCTCCACTACAAACGATGGCCCCGGGCCCCTCTACAGCTGACAAAGCCAGACTCCATGCTGTCTCCCTCCTCCAAAGGCACCGCTACATGGCTACAAGTTTCCCCCAAATGCCCACTCCTCAGGTCCGTTGCATGACGAAGCGAAGAGCGTTCGCATCAAGTGCGGAGTTACGTCTGGAGCAGAGCTTGTCTTCTATGACACCAATGTAAATGCGGTGACCAAGTCGGATTACTAACTGGTTAGCTAACCGAACGAAAAAAGCCAGAAAGTATGCGAATATAACCTAACCTCATGAGCTCACTACGGCTTACTGTGCGACTTGGCTCAACGATTTCAAGCGTATCCAACAAGTTGTGAATGCACCCAACCGTTCTACAGACAGGGGACACTACAACTGTTGAATACTGCTCCAGGGGCAGTCTAGGCTTGTAACTCATCGCCGTAACGTCGCTTTTGTGCTTGGAACCCTGCTAAACTGGTCAAGGCTAAGACTAGACGTAAGGTGATTTGTTTTTATTTCTAACTTAGTTTGACCCGGTGCACACATTACTAGAGAAAGAAGGTTGCCTTCACCCATATGATATTTAAATATTTGTTTCGCTTATATATAGAGCAAGGCCCGTGTGCATGTATATATATATATATATATATTTTCACCCTACACGCTCGCTAGATACATTGGCTTGGCCTATTCTTTGTTATACGTGTAACATATACTCAATGTATATATACATATATATATACATATTTATTTATTTATATATATATATTCTTGCTGCAAGCGTGCGTGCTTTTGCTCGAAGTGCTATTATTTCTATTCATATTGTTGTACCCATTTACGTCCGTTAGAAACCCGTTTCATTTGTCCCGTAGTTTAGCGTAGTGGGGTGACGATAATGATAATAGTAATAACAACCTCGCATAACTTTCGCTAAGTGTAAAGACAGGCTCGTTCACGGGTGAGACACCGTCAACTGGGCATTCTCCTTGTGGCGGTTTTCTATCTTAATTCTGACCGGCCCGTAGACACAATAAAACTGTTTCGGTCAGCCGCCTTCGTCGTTGAAAGATCTCTATTTGTCTCTATTTGTGTACGTAGTCTGCCCTGCACGCAGCTGGAAGCAAGGCCGAAGGTTTCATAGGCGCTTCCTGTTCGCCCAGCCTAAGTAGGACGCCTAAAATCTGCGGTTTTGCATAGTAGCGACTTAGTTAACTTAACGATATGATTTTTGACAGCTTCTTGTATCTATCTATTGTTACACTGTCCTTCGAGTCCAACTACCTGCTAGGTTCATCAACTTCCCGCCCCGAATAACCCGAAAGGCTGATTCTTTCTGAATTTAAGCAAGCTATGTCTACCTACTTATGTCGACGACGTGATTTGTGTAACAGCCTCGCATAGTAAGCAAAAAGCATTTTCAAATCGCACCTCTACCGCAACGGTTTTCGCGGCGACCCTGAATCATCACACTTCTCAAGAAGTTGTTGTTTTGTTGCGTTTTAGACGTTAATATGCTACGCAATGGTTGGCTAGATTTGCCTGGGGGGCCGAGGTCAAAACAGTGAATACTACGTGATGAGCGTCATGCGAGAGCTCGGCGCACAAGGTCGTGAAGCATACAAACACCTGATTTGCGTGCGTTAGTGCGTTTTTGTTAGCGTTTAGCTTGTCTGGTTAAAATTTAAATTGTCGACGTTGTATTTGAGAACGTGAACGCCCGTCTGAGCGGCCGATCTATGGTTGCAGTCGCCCTCGGTCATGGTTAGTATCTCTAGTCTAGCAAGATATTAAACCACAAAAACTTGCAGAAGCATTGTGTTCGGCAAGGTTACCGATATATGTATATATATATATATATATATATATATATATATATATATAAATATGTATGTATATATATATATATATAAATATGTATGTATATATATATATATATATATATATAAATATGTATAGGACCACCATATATATATACTGGGAACGGGGCTTTACTCGAGTTAAACATATCCAATCAAATTTGCAGACGTACAGCAAGCAAAAAACACACTGAGAACAACATAATAAAATGAGCAACATTCTAGGCTCGCAGTGTGTTTGTAGGTTTCCATATCAGTCGAGTCCGGTGGCGTGGTGCTTTCGTCTGCACCTCGCAACCGTAGGAGACACATAAGTGCGGGGCTCGAGCCCCACCGTTGCACATTTGTATTTATGGGGGTCCGTCTATGAAGCCATACGAAAAACAGTCCCTTGGACGTTAAATCTTGGCTGAGGGTCAGCCCGAAAACTTTACATTAGGTTCCCACATCAAACGAACTCACGAATTATTTTATTTGTTTATTTACCTGCTAGCTAAGTAACGAATTAACTTACTAACTATCTAAATTAGACCACATGCAACATGTGACCTAAAATACAATAGGCATGCACGCGTTTATTAGTGCAGATATGTCAATGCACTGATACATATGAACGAATATACCTATTTCAAAAGCACACAGCACAATGTGTACGACATCAGGCCGACCGTCAGTCACCACCAGCACATCCACCTCAACCGCCAACACAACGCAATTCTAACCCGGCATCTTTTTTCTTGAGGGAAGGTTTCTGGAATGCCTGATGTCCCCAACCTAACCTAACCCAACCGGACCCGACCGGACCACCATTATCGGAACGGATGTGAAACAGGCCAACAAAAGTCATGCGTGACATGTCTTCAGGCGACTTTTCGTCGCGCGTGTCCCCCCGGCGGCCTTTTGGCACCGCACGGCTGCGTGACTCGAAAGCAAATCGCGAAACGCGGACAGGACCAGCGGCCCGGGGCATAGCGGACCGCTGTATGTACATGAACATGTGTGAACGTGGCGACTTCCGTTGGCATCGAGCATACGATGGCGAATAGCAATCCCGTGGCTTCGTCGGCGTGGCGTCGCCTGGCTGACTGGCGCAGCTACAACTTGTCGACAATGGCGAACGCTACGGAGCTTGCTGTCCACGTCAAGAAGCAGAGGATGAAGCACTCGCGTTACCTCTCATGGTGACCCCCATGAGAGTGGCTGCCTAGCTTCAACATTGGCGTCGAAAGCGTCGAATCGCAGGTGCTTCTGATGGCGCTGGAAAACGACTAGGCTATGGCCGGAATATATATATATATGCATATATATATATATATATATATATATATATATATATGCATATATATATATATATATATATATATATATATATATAATGTAGATTGCTTTCTGCAGAACGGCGACGAAGGGGGCGTTAAGTGTGAACAAAATGGCTGACAGTTGCTAGCACTAGCAGACCAACGTTAACTCCGACACGTAAAAATCGTGTAGCTACGGTGGATGCAGAATGGAAGAGCGTGGATTTCGTGGACCTCGGCAACGCTGTGTCTAAGAAAACTCGGTTGCTAGACACTAGACTCAGCAGACACTAAATTGTCCAACGAAGACAACGACGAATGCAAAATTATTGAAATAAGATATGCCAGTGCTCGACAGAAAATAGGGCATGGAAGTTGTTGACGGCGTCTTTGTACGGGCGACGCAAACCTGTCATAAAATTGGATGCACGCCGAATCGAAGATATCGAAGAGATAAGTGGTGCTTAATGCCGGGTAACTGCTTTTACCGTTTACGGTTGAGATAGAGACGTAAACTCTATATTCATAAATAGAGCACTAGAAACTTACAATAAGCTAGCGTTGACTTTGTTGTTCAGCCTGTTTTGCTTCTAAGAAGATAAAATGCCCTTTATATGGCTTATAATACACATCGGTCAGCATTAGGCGAAAAGTACGGTAGCTGAAGAAGGCTCGTACGAATAAAATGCACTAACCTAGACTATCGTAGAACAGGTAAATTGCTTGAAAATCGTAATTAATTTAATCGTAAAATTTGAGGTACTTGAGTCAGTTTGGCCGGGAAAATGCTTAATCTGCTGTGTATCGTCGGCGTACTTGATGTAATGCCAGTGCTAGCATTCAAAGTCTACAATGAGTAATTTTGGCTTTTCGCGATATGTTTTTATCTCCATTTACATGAACGTATATATATATATATATATAAATATAAACCAGCCATTTGACAACGAATGTAGCTTATCTGCAGACGTTCATAGCGCCGTTCCGTCAGCGTCGGCGAACACTTCGGCTCGTTCTGGGTGGGTCAACCCTGTAGCTGTCGTTGTAGACACCTACAACATTGTGTACAATCACCGAAAAATCGACACCGTAGACACGTGCAAAACACTGCACGCACACCGTCTTGTTCACGCCTCATATCTTCTCCTCCACATCTTGCATGCATGGAGCCCGCGTCGCTATGTCACGTTTGTGTACGGTATTTGCCTATGCCCGCGCGGGTATATAAGGGTGCGTCTAAGGGAAGGAGGCGGTGGGAGGACGGTACGCAGTATTCATTTTTGCCTTGCCAAAAGGGGTCGCATACTTATTATTATTATTATTATTATTATTATTATTATTATTATTATTATTATTATTATTATTATTATTATTTTAGTAACGATTTTATCAACACCATTGAAGTATCATGTTGATTACTATCATCATCGTTATCCATTTTTTCATTTAACAAACCTACGAATGTACACGTATTCAATCGACTAATCGTTTGCCTACGAGAGCACACACTGCTAATAGCACTCGCATTGGCTATCGTGTTTCTCGTTATTGATTTGCAGGGCTCGCAATGCCCATGCACCCCCTGTGTTGATCCGACGGTGTGGCAGGGGGGGGGGGGGGCGAGGCTAGTGTGGTATTTCTCACTAAAACTCAGTAAAAATTCAACCATACGTGCCCAAACTAACCCACATAATAACCGCGACATCTGTGGTCATATGACGTCAGCGTATATGGTAGCGCGAATACATACAATATATGTATATTATAAATTAACGAAGTAGTTCTAGTAACCACCATCAGAACCACCAGCATACTACGAATCACAAGCTGGATTGGCGTGGCAGAACCAGACCACCACCATCACCATCACCACTAGCAACAGTAGCACCAGCAGCAGCATTAGTTAGTGAACGCCATACGTAGTTACAGGTATATAGATAGAAGGGGAGAACTTTGCTGGGTTGAGCTCAATCGAACTCAACTCGCCTAGCCGGCCGGTGGCTTGGCCCGGTTCGGTTGGTCGGGCTGGGCTGGGCTGGGCTGGACAGGAGGGCTCGGCTCAACGAAGCGTCATGGCACCAGTCATGGCAGGCGTGAGCCGCTTCTGCATTCGCTTTTGCTGCTGCTGCTGTTGTTTCTGTGGCAGCGGCAGTGGCCGCGGTGACTGTGGCAGCTGGCCCAAGCTGGTGTTGCCAGGCGGGTGACACAAAACCCAACGTTTTTTTCCCTGACCCAGAGCAGCAGAAATGACAACAACAACAACAACAACAACAACAACAGCAACAGCAGCAGAAGCAGCAGCAACAACAACAACAACAACAACAGCCTGTCTCGTTCTGTCCCCGCTCTGGCCGAACAGAAACACAAGCAACGCTCTGCTTGTCGACTCGATCAATGGTGGCGTCGTGGGGGATGGAGATGGTGGTAGCGGCGATAGTGTCGATCAGCGGCGGTGACGTCGTGGTGGAGGTGGTGGCACCAGTGACGGTAGAAATGGCACAACGTGGAATCGTGCGCCGCCGCTCCCCCACAACCCTTGACATGCATACAACCCCCCCCCCCTGAGCCTGTAACACCCACTTGGCTGATCGGCATCGATGTTGTTGTTGTTGTTGTTGTTGTTGGTCTTGTTGTTGTTTTTGTTGTTGGTGTTGTTGGCGGCGGCACCGGTATCGCAGTGGTTGTTAGTCTGTTGTTGTTGTTGTTGTTGCTGCAATTGCTGTGGCGGACATGAGCCAGACTATACGTTATCGACGTCAATAGAGTCGAAGTAGTAGCATTAGATAGGTAGTCTATAGGTAGGTGGCGATGGTGGTGGTAATGCCGCCGCCTGCAAACAGGTGGATCCACACTGTGTTCACGCTGTTTGTGTATCAGTGTGTTCTGTTGCTCTATCAGCCGGCTCTTCCGACCGACCGATCGCCCCGACCGATCCCACTGCCAGTTATGCGAACGACGACCGAGCGGTTTTGTGACAGTCAGACAGACAGAGTCCGGGAATACGGAGGTATCATCTTATAGTTTTGGCTTTGTCGTTATCGTCGCTGTTGTTGTTGTTGTTGTGGTTGTTGTAGATGTTGTGGTTGTTGTTGTTGTTGTTTTTGTTGTTGTTGCTGCTATGGTCGGCGATGGCGGTCGCTTACGAACCGGTGCCGCTGATGTCTGCTCGAGGGTGTCACCGTTTTGACCACGGAAGGTTGGGACGACCACGCAGAGATAGACCGACAGGCGGCGGCTAAACAGACAGGTAAAAGCAAAGATAGGCAGGCCAGTTGTACATCATTGATGCCAATACTGTGACAACAGCATCGTCGGCCGGAACGGCTCGATTCAGTGTCAACATATCGGCGGCGACTCAGCGGCCGCTGACACAACAACAACAACAACCTCGGCCATAACAACAACAACAACCTAAGCCACAACAACATAAACCTCAGCAGCAGCAACAACAATAACAACAACAACAATCTTAGCAACAACCAAAAACAACCACAACTTTGATGACAACACCCGTCGAAATATTGTTGTTTCTATTCGTGTTGGCAGCCGCCTCCCGGTCCCCAGCGCACCCCTATTTAGACAGGGGTATCCCGGCGGTGCAGTGATGACTAGGTCAGTATCAAATTGCAAAAACGGAAAGAGCAGCAGAAGCAACAACAACAACAATAGCAACAGCAGTAGCAGCAGCAAGAACTACAGCAACAGAAAGAAACGACCAAAAATAACAAAATGGACCCAAGGCGGGAACGACGATTACGACAACCACGAGGACAACAACAGCAACAACAATAACAACAACAACGGGACCACAACGATTTCTTTTCAATTCAGTTTAGCCCAGCCTGCTCAGCCGACTAAACAGCAGAGAGCAAGAGGCCAAGACACAGATGAATGATGCCCAAACGAATAGACGCATGAATGAATGCTTGACTGAATGAATAGTAGTGGCTCAAGGGAAAGAAAGGCAAACGCTGGACATCATCAGACAGTCGACAATGATGATGACGATGATAACAACAACAACAACAACGGCAACAACAACAACAACATCAACAACAACAACAGCAATGACAAGCCGACGACAACGATCAAAAATATTTTGCCGGGAAAACGGTTTTGTCTGTCTGTCTGAAAGTGGGTCTGCCGCGGCAGAGATCGCCGGCGGCTATCGACAGAGGGAAATCAAAGAAAAAGCGAGGAAAGGGTTGCAACTTCGGGGCGCTGATTTTAGAGTCGTTTCTTTGAACGACCCTTCTTTCCGAAACACAATGAGCCCCTTCTGTTTTTTTTCATCCTGACATCCTTGCTGCATTTACGCGGTTGCCACGGATACCGACCATCATCATAATCGTGTCCGTCGTCATCGATCGGCATAACCAGAGAAGAAAAAGAACTACATTATACACCAGTACTAAAGTTGTAGTAGTAGTAATAAGGGTAGTGTAAGTTGTGTTTCTTGGTCGCGTTTCCAGAAGTACCGCAAAACGTAATTCAAGCGTGAAGAGTCCGGGGAATCACAAACAAAGAGCCCTCCTCCCCCCTCTTTGGTAGGTGAACTCTATAGTAAGTAAAACGGACCATACATTCAATGAAAGTCGATAGTGGCAAATGTTCAGTCCGTTGGAAATCACGAAACACTGCTGCTCGAGTGTTCGAATTCCAACGGATGTAAACAAACGTAGGCTTGTCGACAAACCAAAGCTTGGCGTGTATGCAATTGAAATAATCCCAGCAGACGGGTAGAGGCGGCACTTCTTACGGGTTTAACGAAAGGTAGGCCGGGTAGGCATAACGATTAACAAGCCCGCTCGATACATGTAGCAATAAATACAACTGTCTCGAGTAACGTACAAGAATGGACCAAAACGCCAGCGGCCACACCAGCCATGCCTGGACTCACCAGGCCATTGGCCTGACCCGTGGAAATGGTTCAGCGGAGAGCACGAAGACGTGACCTACCCTCTAACTCTCAGGTAGGTCTCCGGATACCAAGTGTGTTGTGTACGAGACAGGAGAGGAGCATGACTTGATCCACACAATCTGCCTCTACCCAGCACTTGAAGACGTGCCAAAGGAACAGCCGGTAAGAGCGTCTCCGGACCTGACGATGACAAACCAGGTCGCCGCCATAAGTGCAAATGGAAGCAAAGAGAGATAGACGGAGAGACAGCGAGAGCATCATGCTGTTGGAAAGCACAATGAGGGAGAAAAACGGCCTGTATGGACAACGAGATGGAGCGCCCAACATGCAAAGGCAACCAGTCAAAAAACGGAAGGCAAAGAAGAACAATCTATTTTTAGCGAAGTAAAACGAATGTAGTTTCGATGGAAATGGTTATGGCACATATATTCAATTTGGAAAAAGTGGTCGTAGTAGTAGTAGTAGTACAACTCGTAGTAAAAGTAGCTCAATTGTCGATAACAGAGTTGGCTTTCTCCTCAGCACAACCCAGCGGCAGAATCCAAGTAGAAACAGCAGCAGCAGCAGAAGTAACAGTTGTACTTGGGACAGAACCTGACCAACACCATTGCTGAATGTTTTCTACGTCACCCTTTTGATAATGACGGAGAGGCAACAGTGAGGCACACCAATGACGCGCAGCTGTTGCATTGTTTTGCTACTGGCCCGCGTTGCTGCTGTTCGTTAATGCTGTGTCTGTTGCTGTTGTTGTTGTTGCTGTTGTAGTTGTCGTGATGTTGTTTCTGTTGTGATTGCCGTTGTTGTTCCTGATGCTGTTGTTATCGTCATTGTCGTTGTTGTTGTCGTTGATGTTGTTTGTGATGCTGCTGATGGTATTGCTGTTGTGGTTGTTTTTGTCGTCGTCGTTGTTGTCGTTGCTGTTATTGCTGTTGTTTTTGGTGCTGCCAGCAATACTGTTATCGTTGTTATTGTTGTTGTTGGCTAGTGTGGTTCTCACGTAACGGATTGTTTCTTGATTAGTCAGCTCCTCCCAGCGCCTCAGCGTCGGTAGGACACCGCGGCCGACAACGACGACGACGATGACGACAACGACGCGAAAATTCGCTCGCTGCGGGACCAGCATTGCAATGAACGTTACCAGAAGCATCAAATGCGAATAGGCCGCCGAAACAGAAAAAAGCGGAAAAAGAAGAAGACACACTACTGCCGACAAACTACGCACGAGAAAGGCAGGGCGGCTGGTATTCTTCAGACGACAGCCGACGCGACGACGACGACGACAACAACGATAACAACAACGTTGGCTACGTTGGCAACAAATCAAAGTCCCCGGGCCGGGAACAACTCGTTGGGGAAATCAAAAACGTCCCCATCGATTGGGAACGACAGCCTGCCGAGCAAATCTGCGTGCCGGGAATGCGACGACGCAGCTGATGTCTTCGAGAAAGGCGACGGCGGCGGGCACACAAGGCTTGTCTGGTCGCCTGGTCGCGGTTGGTTGCTACGGTTGGCGACGTTTCGTGTTCGTGGCTGTTGAGGGTTCGTGGCGGCTTTTGCGCTCGAGGCCTCGGGGTGGCGTCATTTCGCGAGAGCGAAAGCAGGAAACTAGTCAGAGAGACACTAAACACAATGTGTCACCCCCTGCACAACCACCACTGCCCCCACCAGACAACATTTATCTATTTATAAGCGTTATCATCATCATCATCATCATCATAAAGAGTCTGTTAGTTAGTCAATCAATTAGTCACTTAGAG
This sequence comes from Dermanyssus gallinae, assembly GCA_003439945.1. Taxonomy (NCBI): domain Eukaryota; kingdom Metazoa; phylum Arthropoda; class Arachnida; order Mesostigmata; family Dermanyssidae; genus Dermanyssus; species Dermanyssus gallinae. Next base: position 9,432 of record QVRM01002566.1, on the reverse strand, counting down.
ATCAGGCAGGTCCGACTAAAGAAACTCAGGCAACGCTATCGGGGGGGGGGGTAGATTCAGGCTCTGGTCGTTCATTGCTGTTAACTTCGTTAACATTATTTTGTTGATGTTGTTGTTATTTTTCGCGTACATGTTGTTGCTGTTGTCGTGGGTGCGAGGATGAGAACGGCGAGAACATCGACAATCAAACGTTTATTATCTTCAGGATAGCATTTAAATGGCCGCGATTTAAAATGTGGTCATTTCAATGGAATGAGTCGTGTCGCGATAGCATTGAAATGGCCGCCTATCGTACAATTCCTAGGCCATCCATGGTAGAATGTGCCACGTCCCATGCCATCTAGATCGTTGAGTACCCTCAGCATTAGAACTTAGCTATGCTACTGGTTTGCAGTATATATATATATATATATATATATATATATGTATATATATATAATATATATATATATATATATGTATATATATGAATATATGTATATATATATATATATATATATATATATGTACATATATAAATTTATATATATATATATCTATATATTGATGATGTTGTTCGTTTGACTATTACTGACAGTCGTTGACCATTGTCTCGCTAATCAATGCTCGCAGTTTGGACTAACGTCAGTTTGTAATTCAACGAGAGTAGTTAAATGAGTCTGCTTGCTTTGCTCTGACCGATTTGGTGTTGCCGGGAACTTGTTTTAGTAGCATCACCAACACGCGCCCGCTCGTCTCTTGTCGACTCTCGTTTGTTGTAAATGTTATTGCGTTTTCTGTTGTTGTCGTTGTTGTTGTTATTGTTGTTGTTGTTGTCGTTGTCGTTGTTGCTGTTGTTGTTATTCCGTCGACGCCACCACCGTCAATGTAGTCATCGTAAACGGCAGCATCAGCAGCAGCAGCGGCAACAGCTTCATTCTTCAGCGAGTTTCGTCGGTGTTCAACACAACTAGCTTCACCTTCTGTTCGTTCAACTGTCTGCCAGACAGTGAGTCATCCTGTTAACCAACCAAACAACCGACCGACCGATCGACCAAGCAACGAGGGGAGTCCCGCTGAAGTGTTTAAGTGCAGTTCTTCTACGCAGTGCGATGCAGCTGTTGCAGCCTGCGAGATCTTCTGCCGCCGCTTTTTCTGTCACTTCCTTCGCCCGCCGCCGCCGAAGCTGCCTGACATGTGCTCTTATGTCCACTGAGTTTTCCGCCAAGTGCCGACGACCAAAACGAGGACAATAGCGGCTAGGCTACGACGACGGCGTCTCTGGCTCGCTGGACACTCACTTGTTGCTGTTGTTGCAACAGCAACAATGACAACAGCAACAACAAACAACAACAACAACAACAACAACAACAACAACAACAACAACAACAACAACAACAACAACAACAACAACAACAACAACAACAACAACAACAACAACAACAACAACAACAACAACAACAACAACAACAACAACAACAACAACAACAACAACAACAACAACAACAACAACAACAGCAGCAGCAGCAGCAGCAGCAACAACAACAACAACAACAACTGCTGTTGTTGTTAACATCGCCGCTTTCACCGACTGGAGAAGTCGATTGAAAAACAATCCCGCTACAGAAGGCTTATGACTGGTTTACATTGTCGCCACTATGAGGCCACGCCAAGAGGCAGCGATATCTCACGCAATGTTTCCTGTCTCGCGTTCTCTTTCTCGCTGCTTCTTTCTCCACTGCTCGACGTTACTTTCTTGATATGTCCCAGATCTGTCCCAGAAATTTCGATAGCCCTCGCGTCACGACAGCATTCATGAGGTATGAGGACACGGGTGTCTCTTACATGTGCACGAATACAAGATGTGAACATTATTGCCGAGTGGTGTAACGTTTCTGAAATGTCTATGATAAGATACCGGTGAAGTCTTTTAATATTTGTTTTTATTTCTCTAAGCATAGAAATCTTGATATCGATTTCGACAAAGCTTTCTCCAACTTCCATATGTTTGTTGAGGCGGTACATCCATGCATCGAAGCACACCTTTGGAGTTTTTCGATGTTTTCTGGCTCCACTTTTCGACAGCTTCAAGCACGGATTCGTGTGAGTCGAAACGTCTTTCTCTCAAATGTTTTTTTTTGCGGAAACTAGGATAAATCGCACGGTGCCAAGTCAGGAAAATAAGCTGGGTGCTCCACCAGCGTGACTTCGGACTTTGTCGTCCGCTTCTGTTTTGGCCTTGGTCCCTCACAAGGCTCGTCTTGCAGATTGAACTGTCCGGTTCGAAATTTTCTGCGCTATGTATACCCTGACTCTCTAGGAATAGGGTTTTCCAAATGCGCAGCGGCTCTTCAAAGCACTCGAATCACGCACTTGGTCCGCGCTGGAAATCGTACAAAAGCACACAGCCGGATTTCTTCCCAGAAATCATTCACATGGGGAAGACGATGTGCATGTACAAAGCCACATGAGTTTAGTGGGTTCCTGAGTACCACACCATCGACGTCTTCGTGCGCTTTCACCATGCTTTGACGAAACGTGCCATTTCAAATCAGAAACAAGTAAGGCCATGTCTGCGATGGGTCAAGCCATGTCGCCTAGTGACACTGATAGCATTTCGCATAATGCGCTATGTAAATTAATAAGCATATATAAGGCTGGTATGCGGTTGCTGTCATCACGTATTTGACCGCTGCCATTTAGGTGACCACTATTTGACAGCTTTCTGATGAAGAACAAGGGTTGTGGTGACCCCTGGCGGCGTAGACGGCCAGAGCTCTATACACACTGGCTAGCAAATAAGCAAAACGTTGCTTCTAGTTCGCAGATTTTCTGAGCTGGCAACAGTTTGTTCGAGCTGCCGTCGACATGACCCCGATAAGGGTGCAAAGGTCCGCTGCCCGCATGCCTCGTCTTCATTGAGCTACGTCGAGTCAAGGTCTTCGGTTCGTTGCGTTCTAGGATATTCAAGGTACGGCTTCAACATACAGACAAAGATCGATATGATCCCTGGCGTGCCTTGTTGCTCCGTCTGTTTGGAAAGGTTCGAAAACAGTGACGACGACACAACAACAACAACAACTACTACTACTATTTGATGTTGCATTCAGCCACTACTATCACTTAATAGCAACAACAGCATGTCGTACGTAAGCGAGTAAAAACGTCAAGTGTCATTAACATAACGCTTTGCTACATACATCCAGCTGCAACCCCGTCTGTATCGAGTATATCGTCTTCGTTACCAGGTCGTTGCTTATGAAGACTCAGATGCAAGACATGGCAACTAGGAGACATGTCGCAACTTTTGTGCAGACAACAACAACAATAGCAGCGCTAATGACAATACCAACAATACTCACACACGAGTATATCGTGTATATATATATATATATATATTACCTTAGACACTCGTGTAAACACCTGCCCATAACTACGTGCAGACATGTCTCACTCTTTCCCTCTCTTTCTGACAGATATTCGTTCGTGGCCACGCCATCGTGAAGACATCGTGAAGGCGGTAAACGTTGTCGAACGTTGGCGAACAAGACAATAACGACGAGCAAAACGAAGACGATCTCACCTCAGTTCGCCGGCTGCCTTCTTCTGACTTCGACAGTGCTCTAGTCAGGCAGAGCCGATATCATACTGTGGCGATACCGAAACAGCAACAACAACAACAACAACGATGAGGAAAAAGACGGGCGTATTGGCGTATCGCACGCGATTCAAGCGATTGGAATGAGGAACAGCAGGAAAAACAAACAAAAACAACATGAGGTAGAAGGCCAACAGAAAGGTGAAGAAGGCAAGAAAAGCATGTTTTGGGTCGCAATTGCAGAACAAGAACGCATCTATGTTTCCATTCAATGAAGTCGATCGGCTCGTCGGTTGGTCACTCGAGTGAGGATGGTAAGCAAGAAGCCCGGCGCACTCCGGCGGTCTAAAGTCGCGCAGTCACAGACCGTCCAGGTACAGTGACGATACGATACCAATCAATGAAGGCCTGCTTCACAACAGTGAATTCAGCAGCAACAGCAGCAGCAGTAGCAGCATCATCCCATCACAGCTACGTTTATTGGTGATTCGGATCACCATCAAAATCATCGTCATAACCATCATCATCATCATCACCAACAACAACATCAACAATATGATAACTTCGTCATAATGTGCATTGCTTGACCACTGGAACGTCCGATCGGCGTCTGGCGCTGTCAACAAGTCTACGTGTTGTCTACGGATGCCTCCTCCTCTTCCTCGTCATCACCATCACCCACCATAATCTTCATCGTCATCATCATCATCATCATCATTCGAAATCATTCTTGTTGTTGACTTTGCCTGCCTTCTTGAAACGGGCGAGCCCCCGACAGAGACAGACCTCCAACGGGCAAGCCCGCGACAGAGACAGACCCCCAACGGGCGAGCCCCCGACAGTGACAAACCCCTAACGGGCGAGCCCCCAACAGAGACAGACCTCCAATGGGCCTGCCTCGACCATTCATGCGCGTCAAATCATGGATAAACTCTGCTGCTGCTGCTGCCGTAACCTGCGTCATCACGGTCGTCACATTGACACAGGGAGCAAGGAGATATATATATATATATGAGGGAGGAAAAGGGAGACATATATGATGGGAAAAAAGGGAGACATATATATATATATATATATATATATACAGAGGGAAACCAGAAGAATGGGGACAAAAACAGAAGACAACGGACATAGCGGTAGAAGTGGCGGCCAAGCGGCCACAACCTATAGCCTCGACAGCAGACGTAGCTGTCTGCAGCACAGCACAGCAGTAGCAGAACGTCATCATTATGATGGACTGTTCGGCTTTCCGTCGTCGGTATGTTGTTGACTGTATGCCCGTCTGCAAGTCTGCAATTGTCCGCATCCAATTCATCAATTTCTCCGTCTCTGAACAAAAGAAACGGACGGCGTCAACTATGGCGGCGACGACGACGACGACAGTGACGAACAAAGACGGGCTGCTACATCGGGTCACACGAATCATCACGCCGGCGCTAGGACTTGCGCTTGCCCGCGCAATTTTGAACTACTACTACTACGACTACCGCGTCAGATCGGCGATAGGCGAGAGTTGCGCCGTAGATCGCAATTGGGCGAGCGGAACACATAGCTTAACGTGTCCGGCCCGGTCGGTGCATTGAAGATTGCCCCTCACGGCGATTCCAGGCCCGCCGGAGTTAGAGGAGGATGGTCTAGAAGTAACAACAACAAAAAACATCCCTAAACAAACAATGTCGGTTGCCGAATGCTAAGGAACGGACAAGATTGTCCTGGTGTCTGACAACGACGCCGGTAGAATTAACAAAACGTTTTTGAGCAGATTGTTTTTAATTCGATGCGACTTTCCGTTCCCTACGGACACTTGGAGTCGTCGTGACGCATCAATGAGGCTGAAATATTTAGGGTTTCTCTAGCAGCTCTTGTGGCAGCATTGCTGCTGACTCTCAGAGGTGTGGTTTATTATCTATGATATGTTAGAATCGCTCAAAGAAAATTCGATTCACAACAGGGATATTGAACAGGCGGCACCCCGGTAGATAACAACCATGATTAGCGCCATAGACCACGCCGCCACACAATGACGCCGGTGACGACACCTGGTTGTGGTTATGCTGGAGATTGGACGTGCTTTTTTAAATATACAAATATCCATGCTTGTTTGGGACGCAACTGTAACCGACTCATTAGCCCCTTCGATGGTCGGTGCAGGTGCGGACCAGGCAGGTCATGCGTCTAGGTTAGCAGAGGCTAACAAATGTAGAAAATACTCTGGCGTTAGTTAACCGCACCAATTTTGTTCGTTGCCTTTTGAAACAATGGGAGGACCAGGCCCGCTTACATTGAAATTGATTCAGCGCGTGGGTAGAAGCCTTAACCTCTCCACGGGAGACTCGAGAGCATCGGAGTTTTTGCGTCAGAGGCTGTCGCTCGACATCCAACGAGGGAAACGCAGCATCGGTTCGAAGCACATTGTCGAACTGGGCTAATCCCGGGTTCGAGAACCCGTAACCACACGTTAACGCGGAGACAATTGTTCACTCCAAAGTACTAACATAAAAGGTCATTTAATAAAATTCATAATATACAAGAGGTTTTAGAAATACTTGATGCACCTGTGTCGCGATCAGTTGCTCGCAAACCCACTAAACCCGTGCCCATCTCCAGAATTTTCCCTCTCAGGTTCGAACGGAATCGTATGGCATTGCCCTTACATAAAATCGCCATCGAGCCCAACACTCACCCAAACTTTATCGGCATTGTCCTTTATCACACCTTTTCGCCGATTATATATATATCTCATTCTCCGGTCCACTATGGTAATGTATCGTAGTGGCTGCAAACGGTGGTGGTGATCTGGACCGGCAATCAAATTGCATGCGCTAAACAAATCAACGCCTCGTTGAACTCGGTGGTCGCTTGAGCTGCGTTTGACATAACCTCAACAACAGCAGTAGCAGCTTCAGCCAGCATCATATCCAATTAGCATCATATACATCATTGTCTTGTTACAGCCCCTACTGTTTTTTTTTGGACATTGTCGCTCGACATTATAGTTTACCCTGTACGACCTCATTTTATTTCACACGGTTTATCACGATCTTTCCTCCACGACACATATATATATGTTTTAATTCATTAAAAATCTGCAAAGATTAGAATGTTTACACGGGGGCGAGTACGTCAGCGGCCTAGTCGACGACCCACCAATGCTCGCATATACGCATTCACCCCAGATATAAATAGAATTGCATTTTCATGTACTCTACATAAATAGTTTACCAAATACGTCCAGTTTCCATGTCTATAATTAATAGACCCTATACTAAATAATAAAGCATATTTATGTATATGTATGTATATGTATATGTATATCTATATATATATATATATATATGTATATATATAGATATAGATATATATATATATATGTATGTATATATATATATATATATACTATATATATATATATTATATATATATATATGTATATATATGTATATATATATTATATATTATATACATATATACTGACGGGCGATAGCGTTGTCTGCAAAATGCCATTAATTGTGGACAATTGTTTGAAAATGTGTAATTATGGAAATTCTAAACTCAATGGGAATACTAAATCTAAATAAATTTGTCGTACGAAGAACGCGGTCCCATAAAACATATATATATATATATATATATATATATATATGCCAATACCAGACACGTAGAACGACTCTACATCGTACGACAGTTGTAGATTTCAAGTTGTTTCAGCGCACGCTGCAGCGGTAGCAGTTTTGACGGGAATGAGCCCGGAACACGCAATGTCGGACAGGGAAAACATCGACGCACCGCTCTGGAACTAGAAGACCAGCTGCAAACTAGTTGAATCTAATCGAGTCGAAATCGACGCAGGGTTCTTTTCTATATCGCTTGTCAGGCACTCGAGTTTGAAACGGCGCAGTATGACACGACACGCACGTTTACTCACACGGCAGTGTATCAAGGCGCTGCAAAACGCCTAAATATTGGGGCAGAAACGGCAGTAAGTACTGCCATAGCAAGCAACAACTGCGACAACACCGACGACGACGACAACAACAACAGCAGCAGGCCGTTCTCAGCAATATGAGGTGCACAGCAAAAAAGGACGGGATATAGTACTTTAATAAAAAATAGCTTGCATGCGTATATATATATATATATGCATATATATATATATATATATATATATATATATATATATATATATGCATATATATGTATATATATATATATGCATATATATATGTATGTATGTATATATATATATGTCAGCGGCAGCTTTCGCCTCTGGAGCATTGTTAGCACGTCAAGAGAGGCCAAGGTCAGGTGGCCTTCATTCATCACAATGGTGTCGCTGGCGACTACGGCGACGTCGACGATGATGATGATGATCATGGCGGCTGTCGCGACAACAACAACAACAGCAAGCACGTCACCATTATCAACAGCAGTGGCAGCAGCAGCAGCAGCACATAAGGGGCGACTTGGAGGCCACGAACGAGAGGGAATCGTCTGGGCGTCTGCTCAATCACGCGGGCGGTTGGACGGTGGTCCATGGTCAAGATAACGGCAACGACGATGACAATCATAGCCAATAATGGCGTTCTTAAAAGCACTGGTCGCAGCAGCAGCAACAGCGGCAACTGCAATGTGACGTGATGGTGGGCGGCCAAGCGCTGCGGCTGGCTTTCCTGCCCGTTTACGTCTACGTAGATGGCTGGACGCTGCGCATCTGCTCTCGGCGTCATTCACCATCCCCCCTTTTCTCTCTCTCCCTCTCTCTCTCTCTCTCTCTATCTCGCTCTCTCTCTCTCTCTCTCTATATATATATATATATATATATATTTCTCTTGCTCCCTCCCTCCTGATCTTCCTCGCCGCCTTCCCTCTCTTCCAGCCTGCGTGTCTGCTTGGCAAATCCAATTCTCTCTTCGCTCGGCGTCTGGACGACAGCTTTGGCTCTCGTACCGAACCCCAGGTGTCTCCTGCTTTCCCCACTGGCCTCCGTGCACGTGTCCTGATGGCCTCCGCCCCCGCCTCCAGCAGCAGCCGATTGTTAGCCTGTTGACTTCTGCAACCAACAAGCAAAGAAGCTGAGCAAGTTTGGCCTATGTACGGCTTCTTCTGGGTTGGTTTCTGACTGCGTTTTGACTGGCCGGCTTGGCACGTCTGAAGCACGCGACGTGTCACGGCCCCTTTCTGCTACTACGGGCGCGGCTAACACCTGTGCCGATGCTGTTGTCGTTGTTGTTGTTGTTATGATTGTCATTGTTGTTGTTGTGATGTTTGTTGTTGTCGTTGTTGTTTTTATGATTTTTGTTGTTGTCGTCATTGTTATGATTTTTGTTATTGTCGTTGTTGTTCTAATGATTTTTGTTGTTGTCGTTGTTGTTATGATTCTTGCCTTACAGACTATTTTCTGCTGTCGTTGCTTTCCAGGTTGTCATGTGTCGGCCTGGTTAGGTAAACGTCGATCTCTCTCATTGAGCCTTAGTTACTAGCTGCTGACGAGCGACCGAAGAAAGCAGCATTACAAGAAGACAACAAAAAAAAACAAGAAATAAGATGAACAAAGAAGAAAAGAAGAAGAAAAAGAAAAATTTAAAAAATAAGAAAATTAAACAAAGAACCCGAACGCTCTGGAACGCGAACGGACGTGATGCAAATGCTGGCGATGCGGTCCGACTGCAGAGGCCGGCCGCATCGCAGGCCCAGCAGAAGCCGCCCGCCGTCACTCTACCAGTGGGGGTGGCTGTGTGGGGTGGCGCCGCCACCACACTATACAGCTCCTCGGACCGATGATTGGCCAAGCGACCATTCTAGGGCCACGTACACACGAACGGACGGAGCAAGCGGGCTAAGATTACAGAAGAGCG
>QVRM01002565.1:0-36373 GCA_003439945.1 Dermanyssus gallinae | reverse complement strand
TGCGGGGCTCGGCGATATCGAGAGAGGCCAGCACCTCGCGAATCCTGCGCTGCGCCTCTTTAACGTTGTTTTGTTTGCTCAGCAGATGCACTACCTGGTAGCGTTGCGCCTGCACACAATTCGTGTCCATTGACAATGCCCTAAAATAACAGAGTGCACATAGTCCCAATACATTGGTATAAGTATTTGCATGTTTGTTTGTGTGTATGCATCTAATACATTTATGTATAAGGAAAAAACTTTAAATATAAACGCAAATGAAGTCAAATGCCATGTACTGCATATGGCAATGTTCATAGGCATAAATAAAAAAAAAACAATAAGAGGTAAAATAAGGCATGCCGTACACATATAACGCATTAACGGTCATACCTGTTGGCCGTGTCGATTACCTGATCCCAGTCCCCCATAGCCATGTGCACCTTGATCTTTTCAAGAATAGACGGAAGATTGCCTGGAAACGTGACGTACAGAAATCAAAGATCAGAAATTCACACAGAGCAATGAGCAAAAACGACTAGAGAGGTTTGCGAGAGATGATTCAAAGCGAGAATAACCCATTCCGAAGTTCGCAACCCCCTGCGGGATAATATAAAATCATTCGAGGAGTACATTTTAGGGTAAACCCAGGCATGGAAAGTGGCAGCAGAAATAGTACAGAGGGTGGTAAAAGAAAGGCACAGAATATGTCAGAAGAGACAAAAACATTTCGAAGCCTACGTGGCTGAACAAAGCGCAACTTTGAGCCAAACGGTGTGCAAAGGCTGGACGAAGTGCGCCTCACAGGTGGGGAATCCGTGAGTACCCCCGGCCAAATGGGACGATAGAGTAATCACCACTTCTCCTGGTAGCACCCATAGCAATGTTCTATGAAATGCTGGGCCATTCAGAGAGTGAAGCTTAAGAGGGAGGTGCGTTTGGTAGGTATGGGTTTAGTGGGTCATTTAGCCTTCCTCCGCAGGAAAACAACACACGACATGCACACATTGCATATTTGTTTATTCGTTTAAACGCTGCTTACCTGGAAACGAAACCACACCCTGATTGACCACGTCGAGTGCCTTGTGCAGATCGCCTTGGCGTTTAAGCGCCTCGGCCTTGCCGAAGATCGCCTCCGGGTTGGTGCTGCCTGATGACTCGAAGTACTGCACGACATTGGTCTTTGCCTGTCGCCGCAGCTCGAGCCAACCCTTCAGCACAAGACCTGGATCCCCCAACATGCCGGCGGAAGCAAGAAAATCCCAAAATATGGCGGTAACAGTGTGAGCTTATAATTTGTCAGTTGGAAAGGAAGTATGTTAATTATCTTCTGCTTTTGATATCGTAGTAACTATAATTGCATATCTGCATGCGGGCTGCGGGCTTATGGTAACCTTCCTAAATGAGGTAGCTCATTTGGACAAGTGGATTCTAACATAAACCTGTCATTTTAGACTATCGGAGATTATTGGACCTAGGCAAATAACACTTGGTGACATTGACTCTAACTCTTAGGATACTGGCGTCGGCATCATAAGCAACATAACGTGTTTTGTAGATTATACGACAAACTTTGTGCAATAAAATTAAATATGTCAGTGTAAACATGTAAGGCCTTAGAATTTGAATGCGGTGTAGTATACGGTTTTAGAGTTTACTATGATTTAACTTATCCGCGACTCCTTGTGGGATTCTCGGTCGTAAGGTGATTTCACCCAAGTGGCAAATGGACACAGGCTTCCATGTAAGAGCTATTCTCTGAGATACTTAAGATGGGTTAGTAGAACGACCCCCGAAAACGGAATTGCGCACGTTCAGTTAAGGCTACAATAGTAGGCTGACTTGAATACCAAAAACGTAGCTTTATACATAAATATATAAATATATATACTTACATATATTTCCTTACCCGGTTAATAAAGTTTATCTATGTGAACGCGTAACTAGTACAAGAACTACTAACTGAAACCAACGGGTTTATATGCATACCATTGCTTTACTAAAAAATAATCTAGTAGACTACAGTTTGCAAAGAGCGAATACTAGATGCTTTTCTGTAATATTAACGCAAAACTACATTAATATTACAGAAAAGCGTCTACGCGGACTAAAGTCAACAGAGAATCTAGGCGATTTGTTTTAGAGCTACTTAGCATCACTGTTCTTGCCTACAATGTGACTGCTACCAAATACCAACATGCATATATATATATATATATATATATATATATATATATATATCAGTAATAAGTTGCGTAGTAGGAATAAATAAGTCAATTATGATTAACAATGCAAATCATGTAGTTTTCATACACGCATCCCCATATGGTATATACATATATAGCTGTCGCAGTGAGAGTAAACCAAATAACGTGGGCTGATTATTATTTCTACAAGAAAGTAAATCCCTTATATTACTTGAATTCGCACCACGCCCTAACCGGGGTTCATTCTAGTGACTCGATACATTTAGATCATAAGTTATTACTACACTAACGAGTTTTTCTTCACAAGTGTGACAGTGACCTTCTCTAGAAGGAGGTGCAAGTTTAAGCATTCTGTCGATCATCTCTTTGGCGTTTTCGAGGTCACCAATTAGATAGTGGTACAGGCCGGCCACATAGAAGAGTTTTTCGTTTCGCTCATCGCGGAGGTTGCGAATCGTCAACTCGAGGTTGGCTGTAGCCTCATAGTCTGAAACGAACACAGTGAAAAGAGCCAAGATAAGCAGTCATACAGGTATGTATCGACGGAAACGCCTACAACACTATCGTGCGGCGACAATGGCAATAGCAATAACAAAACCGAACCTGGTTCATGCCCCATGACCTAGATGCGATATTATTTTCACTTTTGACTGGAATGAACCCGTCCACCTATTCTCCGTGCAAAGGCTTTATCATACCAGCTGGTCTCTCAGCTGGTGGTTCAATAGAAACAACGCTGTGTTGTTTATTTGATTGCGAAGTGAAAACAAATGATGTAAATGTTTTACCCAATATATATATATATATATATATATATATATACGCATCGTTTGATACGCTAAGGTCTGATGGTCCCATAACGGAAATATCGCTCAATCGCATCTAAACTGAGTGACACCACGCGTAAATGATCGGTTGAGTAGCTTAGGCAAATTATCTCAATTTTTGCCTGGCCAGTGCTGGACTGGCCGGCAAGAGACGCATAAGTCATATATGAAAAGTGTCTGTTTACAAGTGTAATGGATCACGTAGTTAAGTAAAATCAATTAGCCGATGGGTTATGTTGGTTCATACTATACATATAAATATTGACTTTCTACATACCAATGTTGTTGAAACTTTGATGCGCCTTCAAAAGTGCGTAGCTGACCCCAAGCGAGAAGTCGGGCTCATCCTTCAAGTCCTCCAGCTGTCGAAGTGCCTCCTAGGATAATCAATACCAGGTCAAGGTTTTTGGGCTTAGCAGCAAGCTTTTTTTTATACATATATACACCGGAGGGTTAATCCAGAAGCAATACATTGCTAGTATATATATATATTTTTTTTTTTAACTAGAAATGTATTGCTTCTGGATTAACCCTCCTGTGTATGTATATAAAAAAGCTTGCTGTTAAGCCCAAAAACCTTCAAAACTCAACAGACGACTGAAAATCATACTGGTGCAATATATATATATATATATATATATATATATATACGAAGCCATTTACGTTTTCTCCCGACAGTGTGGACTCACGCAAAATGTCAACAAAATGTTCAATTGCTATTTACCGAGAAATAAAAAAAACTGTAGTTGAACACGATCAAGCCACCTACGAGACAAAATGACACTCTTTGACAAAACTCTTAAAGCGCGAAGCAAAATGATTCACATTTAATATCGTGATTACGGTGCTAAATCAACGTTAGGTAAATTAGTTTACGACAAATAACGTAGCAACTCTGCATTTAAATTGGATTAAAGGCAATGCGGAAATTAAATGGTAGAAAATCTACAAATAGAGAACGAGAATCAAGATAGAAAAGTAATGCCAGATTGAGAACCGAGCGGTACCCACCTGCGGATTGCCTTGAAGTTGGTGGCAGATGGCAAAGTAGAGCCGAAATATTGGGTTGGTGGTAAATCTTTTGCTCGCCTGAACAGCGAGATTTTGCGCGGTGTTCCATAGTTTCTCCCGAATGTAGTATTCAATTTTCGCCTAGACACGTAATCGACACAATAAGACATAGGTAATATATATATATATATATATATATATATATATATATATATACATGTATTCTTATTGAGTATCACTCATGGAAGATTTCATCAACATTGGGGATCGAACTGGTGACACCCGGGTAGACGACAACCATGACTACCGCACAGGTCTTCTAGACCACGCCGTCACTTCCTGCCTATCTAGTCGAGCATAATATCAAAGGACGTTTAGTAACAGAGCCAGAAGACAAGGGGGCTCCGTTTCTGAGCCCGATATTCCACACATTCGGCCATCAGCAAAGTGCATAAAACCATAGGGGAGCCACAGAGAAAGGCGCCGAAAGCAAACTGGCTGCATAAGAAGCGGAAGCAATTCTTTTGAACGGCCTGAAGCGCCCTTTAAAGAATCTAAACTTACGTCTAAAATGTCAACACAAACAACCCCACACACACAAGTCCCTGGGCTTGGCACGAAGTGCTCACTGAAACACCTCAGGTACGCTATGCAGTTAGAAAAAAAACTTGTCAAAGCCTCAGCCAAACCGCGAGCAATTATCCCGCGGATCGGAGAAGCAGCAACCGAGTCTTGGCGCCGTTTATCAGCAGTAGTTGATAGCATCGTGCTTTATGCCGTACCCTTATGGGAATGCACGGCTACCAGGGTTACAACACGTCGCCGCCTCCTCAACAAGACCCACAGACCTATGGCGCTCAACATCGCACGGGCAAATCGCAGGGCGTTCACAGCAGCCATACAAGTCCTCTCTGGGCTGATTCTCTGGGATCCAAAAGCTCTGGGAACCAGCTTCAAGATGCGCTCCTCGATCAGCCGGAAGGACGAAAGATCTACTGATCAGAAGAGTGGATACCTTATTCAACTGAAACCAGCAATGGGAAGCAATACAGTTGGGATGCTCTGGACACCGGACAAAATCAATACTGCCTGAACTCAAAAATGGTCCAGCCTTAAGCACGACTCGCTTTTTTTAATATATGCCACCCGAACTGTTCTTGCATATGACATAAGGGTGACTTGAATTTACGTTTCATGCGCGACTCTAGAGAGGCTGATGGCGTAAGGCACATTTACCAACGCTCTGAGCGTTTTACTTGTTATTTGCTCTAAAAAACCAAAGCAAAAATCTACGTTTATATATCTATCTATATATATCTACGGTTTGAATTTAAATAAAAGTATTGGAATTGATATATATATATATATATATATATATATTTTTTTTTTTTTTTAATTATTATGAGAAAATAAGAATACATACGTCATGTAATATTAATAGTAACAGTCGTGCTGGTTTGAAAGGCTAACGCAGCGTCCTAAGGAGCGAAGCATTGCCATGGGAACCACAAACAGTAGACCAGCATGGGTTCAAAGGTCTGTGAGAGTTTGGCTTTACCTAAGATCGTTTCTCTATGAATGAATTGTTATGCTACGTTTTTCTGTGGGACAAAGCACATATAAACACACATTAAAGAAAAAAGACGGTGGTCTCCGCCCGATAGCAGTCGGGAATACCCTGCGGCGGCTAGCGCGTAAAGTGCTAATCCGCAAATACATGGCGCCGATTATCGACAGGATTGCCCCCGTTCAACTGGGTTGTGGAGTTAAAGGAGGCTGCGAGGCTGCTGTCCAAGCGGCAAGTGCCTTTGTAAATACTAACTCGGTGTCCAATAAGGTGCTGATAAAACTCGATTTTAAAAATGCTTTTAATTCGCTGAGAAGGGATGTAATTCTTGAAGCCGTCAAATCAAACTTTCCAGCAATGTACCCCGCAGTCTACCAAATGTAGCCATGAAAAGGAGCCCATCCAATCTCTTTTGGGGCCTGTGGCCCGGCCCTCTTCTGTCTGGCGATTTGCCAATTGCTTTCTGCTTTGGAGTCGGAATTTAAGCCGTGGTTCTTAGACGATGGCACAATTGGAGGTACTCTTGATTCCGCCCTTAGTGATGTGGAAAAAATAATCGAGTTCGGCGTCACCTCTGGACTGCAACTAAATGCTTCAAAGTGTGAGCTGTACGTCTTGTCATCCGACTGCGTCTTTCGTGACGAATGTTTACGCCGGGCGCAGGGTCTGCTTCCTGACATCAAGCTATGTACTGATGAAAACATCGAGCTTTTAGGAGCTCCCCTCACAACGGCCTCCGCAAAACTCGCTCTAAACAGGAAGTGCGAGCTAATGGATCTCTGGTGTTCCAGGTTGGAATCCCTCGATGCGCATCCTGCATTATTCTTGATGCGAACTAGCCTCTCGACACCAAGGCTAATCTATATCCTTCGCTGCATAGATGCATCGGCCCAAAAGAACATTCTACAACAAGTCGACGATAAGCTGAGACAGTGCGTGAATCGGGTGTTAAATTTGAATCTGGACGGGGCAAATTGGGACCAGGTTACCCTTCCTACAACAGCCGCATTCTTGGGTTCAATCACCACACTTCAGGAACTGATTATATCTATATCTCCTTCGAACGTCAAGTCCTTTCTAGAACGGCTCATGGAGTCCAAAAAAGAGGAGTTCGCCGCATATCACCGCGTGGTGCTTGCCGACACACGCCAGCGTGCTCTGGATGCTGTGGTAGTCGAAGCCATTCAAAAGAAGCTCCTGGACAACACGGCTTCAAGCCATCCCCTCGCCGCAGCAGGGAACGAAAACGATGCTGGACAACACAACACTCCGCATCGTTGCCGGCCTGCGGTTAGGGGAGGCTGTGTGTGCGCCCCATAGTTGCTCCCTGTGCAACACACCGGTGTCGCCGACGGGAGAGCACGGTCTCAGCTGTCCTAGGAGCTGCGGAAGACATTCGCGCCACGCCGCCCTCAACGAAGTGATTTCAAGAGCGTTGCAATCCGCTAACGTACCCTGCAGAAAGGAGCCAGTCGGACTAGCAGCGGACTCAGCCTTACGTCCAGACGGAATGACCTTCGTTCCGTGGTCCTCCGGAAAGGCCCTTGTATGGGACGCAACCGTGTGGGACACGCTGGCGCCGTCTTATAGAAGCCGAGCTTCAAGATCAGCAGGTGCTGTTGCTAATTTAGCGGAGCAGCGGAAAAGTGTGAAGTACCGCGAGTTAGAGGCATCTTTTATAGTGCAGCCAGTTGCCATAAAAACACTGGGAGTCATAGGCGAATCAACAGTAAAATTTCTGAAAGAAATTGGGAAAAGGGCGGCAAGTGAGAAGGATGAGAAAAGGGCAGGGGAATTTCTGCTACAAAGAATATCAATTGAAGTGCAACGTGGAAATGCGGCTGCGGTGCTAGGTTCGCTGCCCTCAGGCAGTGGTCTACCGGGTCTGCTCTGATTACGTATTAGAATTATGCTGTGTATAATGTATAAATAAAAAAGGAAGGTTGTGATGTCTTAAAAAAAGCACATATAAATATCTGACTAAATAGGTGCATTCACTAGCATCTGATGATCCGAAGTCAAGGACAAGTAGACTAGCTTATGTCTATAACTCCCCTCTGAACTAAACTTTGAAGTAATAGCCACCACTGCCTCTCAGAGCGAGTTTGCACCGCCGTTGGGAGTAGCTTTTAGAGCAGTGCGGATGGTATATATCCTAGACCTGCGGCGACGAAGTATCGCTCGAGAGACTTACAAACGCACCACCATAGTTCATTTTGAATGTCATATGTTCTACTTGATAAAAGTCTCCTAACGGAGAATGGAGTTATATATACATATATATATTTTTCTCGCTAGTCTGTCGAGCGAAACTCCATTGCGGCAGATCACTATATTTGGATATCAGTCGAGCCCGGTGGCGTTGTGCATTATCACATGATTGCTGCTGCTGCAGCCGCTAGACTTTTCATTGCTAGTTTGTACCGTAGAGGCAATGTCGCAGATCAGTGACCGCATCATAATCTTCCTTACATGGCCGATAATAATACTAATAATTATGACGGTGGATGGTAATGCACCATCTCTTTCATTGAGGCATCTCACCCCCCTCCGTTTTTTTTGTTCTGCGATATTGGCTAATTATAGTCCACTTCGACATTTTCCATTCTGCCTGATTTGGAATCTATGAAAATCAATTAAATAGTGGCCGGTCCAGATCGGTTGAACCCACAACCTCCCGAATGCAAGGCAGTGGCTTCGCTTTAGTAGTTGCATCTGCCGACGGCTCACAGCTTGTAGGTTTGCTCGTATTTTTACTAGTAACAGTAGGGACTCTGTAACAATGGGTTGTTATAGTGAAGTTATCCATAATTGGACGCTTGCTGCTCTTGTCATTATTTTTTGGTATTGTCGTTGGTGTGGTTTTGTTGTTACCGTTGCGGTTCATGTTGTCGTCATCGCTCTTACGCTTATTGTTGTTGTAATTGTTGTGGTTGTTGTCGTTGTCAAGAAGGCACGCTCAAGAATACATAAAAGTGTTTGAGCTTCTACCCGATAAAGCAAGGAATATGCGTACTGTGTGCGAGGCAGTTTAGCTTGTATCGGGCTACAGTGGCATATATCAGCGACGTAAAACGAAAGTAGTTCCGACGGAAATGGTTGTAAGTGGCACATGTATTTACTGATTTCAATGAGGTTTACCTTACCGAAGGGGATCTCACAGCCTATTTCGGCCTAACTAACGGCCAAGTAACGGGTTTCAAGGAAGAATACAGAGAGAAGAAAAGCCGCAGGGGCTTTGAACGCATGCGGTGGTACTTTCCCGCCAGGACAACAGCGTTATCGTATATAGTAGTATACACATATATATATATATATATATAGACCAGCAGTTCCTTAACATATTTCACAGTGAAAGTGATTCCAGTAAGAGCGACTGTGACAACAATATAAACAAACAATGAGCTTGAGTCTGGCTTGAACTCAACCGAGCTGCCTTGGACATCCACAAAAGAATGTAATATATAATTGTTCGGTCTTTGCAACTTTCGTAAAGTGCACGTCGTTTCTGAGTTTACTATCGCGAAATTTTAACTAAAGCAAATGTAGGCCAATTTCACAAAGTTTGTGGTACAACTGCAAAGCCATCTGCTAATGATATACACATGATATATATATATATACCTCTGTTTGTATTTTAAATTTAGTACCATATTGAATTATTATATTAAGTAGAGTATTAATTTAACTAATGTAATTAAATAATCTACTAGTTATTAATACATTAAAAGCATTAAATTAATATACATTTTAATTCGAATAAAAGAGGAAAAACAGACTAAAATTGGGAAAAGTGGCTTATACGCTTATAAATACATAAATAAACAAGTACGCACCCGTTGCAGTATTTCCGGATCGCTCATTTTGCTGCCGGGAAACAACTTGTTCTAGTGGTGACGATGGTCGGCGTGGTATAGCAGTTTCCTGTCGTCGGCTGATGCAGAAATTCGTAAGCGTTTGCCTACGGATGGTGAGGCGTTTCTACGATGGGTTGGCCACAGGACATCGTAGAGTAAGTAGGTCTCGCGTCGCGTGTACTCTTGGCACAATGCAGTTTGACCGATAGACGAACGAACGTATCCCGCCAGTTCACTTGCCAGTCTCTTGCCAGAAGCTTGGAAACGTTTTCGAGCCGATATCAACGTGCAGGACATGTGCCGGGTCTCTGATCGGGTAGTCACGCATCGCGTCAGGAACTCGCAGGCAGGTAGACATCGACGAGTGGTATCCACCAGGTGCTCGCGGCCCGTCGACTCTCAACAGCGCACACGACGAACACCGGCTGACCGTGCTAGTGGCCTCTAGCATCATGGAACTCTCGGCACCCGTGCTCCGTGTTGCCAGGGAGTGGGCGCCGTTTCCATGGTAATTCACCTACCTCACTTTCCTGTGGATCTCTCCATTGTTGTCTCGGCTCAGGTTGTACGCAGCAGTACGGAGATTTTTAAATACAAACGAAAACAAAGATGTAACTAAATATAATATTATATACGCTAAAGTCTATACTGCGCTGTGTTGAATGATATTAAGTAGACGTTATCATATGCTTGGCAATTTGTCAGCAATAAAACACCAATAGTTGGTTTTGTGTTGTTAAGCTTAGCTTAAATCTAGCCACTGTTATCTGCCAGCGACGTGTGCGCTTCATGCACTCTCGAGTGGACTGGCGACTTAACGGCAACTTACTACAGATGTTCTTTTGCCACCTTTTTGCCATATATATATATATATACATATATATATATATATATATATATATCGTTTACCCTACCTTGTTGTATTTACTAGATTTAACGCCTGTTTTTTTAGGTACCTTGCAACTGCATTTTCAAACAATCCCCAAAAACCGAAAGATTCTGTGCAGAATCCAGTTGCGCGGCCGTCTTTCCTGTGGTCACGGTCTTGTTTTCTCAGGCCAACTATCTGCAGTTTCTCTGCTACATTTGTAGCTCATACTACTGCATGCATGTGCTCTACCGATACTCCAAGACTGTCTCCGCGCTGATACAGCTTCGTACTTGCTTCGCCAACCGGTCCGCGTACCGGTAAAGTGGCCGTATTCTCGCACTTGTGCACGCGCACAACAGATGACAGACACCTCTCCTTATGGCAAAACTGCACACTGTAGTTCTGTTAAACTTACGGAGAAAAACGTCTTCGAAGCAGCCGGACTGCTCTGTTTCACGGATAGGTTTACCACGGGCGAGAACATTGCTACGTCTGCGAGAGATGCATCCGCCATCCATCCAATAAGCCAGCTTCAAAGGATATATTCCGGCCGCTTGCTTTCACCAGGATAGAAGCGCTCATACGTTCAAGGGCCCAACTATTCGCCCTACGGAAGAAATGAGGGTCAGTGATTCCCACTAGACACCGAATTAGCCGGGAATTATTCCGGGAAACATTTCACTCCTTGCGAGTAAATGTCTAAAACAGGTTGGGACCACGCAATGGAGCCATGCTGCAACGTCGGCATGATATACCAGGAGCCATCCCAACTTCTGCTTGAAAGGGAGGCCATGACGCCCGCTACTAGCATTCAGCAGAGGCTTGTCCTTTTTATCGTTGCCTCTCCTTTTTCTACTTTAGCGTTAAGAAACTGATCAACTCGTACTCAAGGCGCTCCTTGTTTTACCGCCCACTGCGTACAATTATAGCCATTTGCGCATTTTTCTCATCCTTGAAGCAAAGGGCCTCATTATTGGCAAGTTCTTTGCGTACTTTCTGATTTGTCTGGCAGTATTGCATGCCATTTTACACCAGTATTTGAACCAATGTCATAATTTCGTTCTAAACGCAGAAGCACCGCGGTTTTTAGCATATGCGCTTGGTTTGCGTTTATAAAATTATACTTAAATGTTCTCTGGTACAGGAAATACTTTCCTAACTCCCCTTAAGAAGAGTGTTCTCCAGTTTTGTGCCCGAACCATGACTACCCTTCTCCCTACTGCTACCCACTTTCAATGCATTTCCTACAGGTATTTGCCGTTCAAGCCTTGCTCCTTCCTGCATGTTGTGAGCTCCTTCCGGTATGATATGTGTAGCATTACCGGCAAGTTCTTTACGTATTTTCTGGTTTGCCTGGCAATATTTCATGGCATTGTACACCAGTTCTTGAACCAAGGTCATTATTTTCGTTCCAAACGCAGAATCACCGCGCTTTTTAGCATATGCGCCTGGTTAACGTTTATGAAACTATACTAAAATGTTCTCTAATACACGAAATACTTCCCTAACTCCCCTTAAGAAGAGTGTTCTCCAGTTTTGTGCCCGAACCATGACTATCCTTCTCCCTACTGCTACCAACCTTCAATGCATTTCCCACGAACATTTGCCGTTCGAGCCTTACTCCTTTCTGTATGATGTGAGCTCTCCCAAAAACTTTATATTTTAACGTTGTCGTCTTACGCTAAGTCAGCTTGGGGATGTAGACTCATCCGGGCGGGTACTGCAGCCCGAGGGACTCAGGAACAATGAATGACGACACGTAGCATTGGGTCTAATGCAAAGCACGGCCGAGCAACGGATGGTTATTAAGCCATGCTGCTCGGTCTATTTATTGGTTCACGAGGCACCGCGGTGTGCTGACACACCAAAGGATGTCAGAACCCGCTCTCCAATCGGTCGAAATGTACAGCAGTTTGTGTTTGTTTCGTATAGGAATACAGGTTAAGTGACTGTTTGACTTGGACTACCGATCATAGGTCGACCCTCTCCCGATGTCGGCCGATGATCGTTTGGACGGCGGAGGACGTTGGGGTTTCGGCGCGAAAGGCTGTGGCTGTTCTCCGCTGGCTGGTTGAGACATGTCTTGTTCGGTTGAGACATGCATCATTCGGTGAACGTTGTGTACGTTGAGATTCTGGCGCGGGCGTTGTAGCCGTTGAACGTGGTCGGTTAGAACTTATTTGAATTGCGCTATGATGCGTACACAGTAACTTCGTTACAATATCATTCACGTTTCCGTCTGTAGCAAAAACTTCGATCGCCTGTGCCCCTACACTGCATCCGAAGGTAATTGAGCTGGATCGCCGGAAAGCTTCGTCACCTAATAGTTCTAGCCCGTCATGTCCCTGGCATTTGCACAGCATCACCTTGATATCCCGCGTGAGCATTCCTCTGCCATTCACCCATTTCCTTACGTTCCTCTGCGGAATCTAAACGCGTGTATCTCGCGCATGCATGGAAATGATCTGATTCCGAGACCGAGTCCTGCCTGGGCGTCGCTCTATCTTTGAACAGAATCAGCGATACAGTCGTCGTCTTAAGTCTTCTCTTCACTCGCATCTTATGACAAATTCCACAGACTGTCACACTCGTTGTCATGGCCACGGAAAATTAGCTGGATTGACTTAGTCAGACTGGTAGTGCCCACTTTCGGGCTTTTCGGTTGCTATTTCAGTGGGTCGCTTACTCCGCGTTTGATGGCAGGCAGCACGGATTCCATTACCTTATTGAAATAACCGTCGCGATAGGGTCCTATAAGGTAGAAAACAATCTACGAAGCACTTCTTATACGATACCATCCATTGGCAGTTGCGTCGATAGCCCTGGCTGTCGGAAACGAATTCCATTATGGGCCACCGCCGTACAGCTTCATCGCGCCAAGTTGTTAAACGAGTTAACTTTTCAACCGGAGAGCAAACTTCAGATGCGGTGCCGCAAGACGCTTTACCGCTATTTTTCATCCTTCGGAGTCTCTGGGAACAAAACTCGTATGCCGCCTCATGCAAACCCAAACTTTTGCAGCAACGGGAGGAGTTGGCGCAAGCCTTATGAAGGTGGCCACCGCTGCACTGTAAACTGATCATAGTGCACTGTGCGTGCTTTAGCATCTGTAGCAGTGAAATAGAGCATCCACGTAAGATTTTAAGCGCAAGACCAACCACGAATGGGAAGTATCCCTTCTTGAAGGTCAGTTATTGCCTAGTCCTTAAGCTTAACTATTCCGGAAAATGGGTCTTTTCGGTGTGTTCAAATTTCTATTTGCTAAGTCCGACACTTTAAAATCAGTTATTGCGGCGAGGATGATGTCCTTCGAAATGGAAGGGTGCACTCCCTAAATGTACCCCCTCCCGAGTCGTGACTGGAACATTCTACCTTTATTATTCAAGCTTAGGAGCATGATCTTCGGCGCTGTTCGCGGCCGGCAATAGTTAAGCCGCTGGCTTTTAGAAAGCGGGATTCATCTACCCTGCCCTTGCCGTTATAGGTTTGTTTGAACTTTATTACGGCTGCAAATTTTAGTCATAAAAAACAACGCCGTAGCAAAATAATATGAATGCTGTTTAGTCATAGCCGCTGACTGTTTCCATCCGTGCAATAAAAACATGTATCGACCGCCCAACGGCAAAATGGGTAAGACCCAACGCCGCAGCGAACGTCCCTCTGTTCGTGAATTTGGGCTCCGTCGGCTAGATCCTAATAAAAATCGCTGGGAAATGGAAACCTGCTGATTTTCCAATTATGATCATAACTATTTGCTCTAAGTATAGTGCTAAAGTTAACAACATTAGTCTGTTTTAATTCTAGAATACGCTACGAAATTGCTAATATTACATCTTCGGAACTCCGCTGCGACTGAACGGAAGAAATGGTCAGGATTGATGAGCTTGCACATTCTTCAGCAGGTTTGCCGCTAGCTCAGAGCTGGGACTTCGAGTTTGTCGCTCCATTTCCGTTTAGTATATGTGTGCACAAAATAAAGATTGTGAAACTAAAATAAATAAATAAAAACAAAATAAAAACGCAGCCTTGAGCTAGCTGCAGCCTGGCTGCAAGAAGGACAGGATTTCGCTGAGCGTATGTTTCAGCTTCATTGGCGAGCGTCTAACGATGATCGCTAGAGAACAGTAACCTACATTTCTTCCAAAGGAAATCACAGTAAGTATAGTGCTTAAAGGGAAGTCTAAACTTCGATCTAAACCTACTTCGAAAATACCGTAGCAAGCTGTACAATATGAATGATGATGGGCACATTCCGAGTGTGCACAGGTGCACATGCGTGCGCGAAACTAGAGAGCAGACCAGGCAAAGGAATGCAGACTGATTACGCAGGTTCCGTAAGCAGAACTCTGCTTGCATTATCGTAGTGAATACCTATTCAAACTAGAGTTAAATATTTGACGCAGGGTTTCACTCTCAATGACTACAACTACAAACGTAAAATTTTACACAATGGCTACAGTTGCAAATGTAATATTTTATATAATGCATACGGCACCCGTGTCACAAACTGTATAAATTTAACTCTCACTCCGAAAGATTTCTTAGAGACCATGTTCCATTAGAGCTCTACAATTCTCATTATCGATTTTCTGATATTTTTCTGACGTTCTGTATATATATATATATATATATATATATATATATATATATATATATATATATATATATATAAATAAATATAGGGAATCCGAATTCTCGCGTCAGAGGAGTATACGTTTCAATATAAAGATAGTATGTCCACCTGTATTATTATTGTAAGCGGTACTCTAATTAGTACACTGTTTAGCTTATGTCATTGCTACTATATAGATTATTTTAGTTTTGTTTTACGTGTGGTTGTCTTACGTTTTACGTTAAACGGTTATATATATATATATAATTTTTTTAACTTGTTTTGTACTAAGGAACTGCCAGATACTGAGCGCATACCCAATACTGTGTGCATACCGAGATGTCGGAGTGCTCCCGAGTCTCGTAAGGCAAAGATCATCAGCGCCATCGAACCGAAGCCGGAGCGAGCGAGGGTCGAAACAGCTTTAGAATGATGATTCGAACAGCTGACGGCAGCCGAGAGGCTGTGAGGAGGGCAGACACGGTGCTTTCACGCTGTTGATTATTTTTTGCAGTGCATTGGTTTGTCCTGTTCGGTAGGACTATATAGTAAGTAGTACGTGTCAGTAAGTTGGCATATGATGATGATGTTGTTGTTTTTTTATCAGAGGTATTTTATGTCCTCGCAGCGTCTTAGACAGCAGAAGCTACTCAGTCAGACCGTATGGTTGTCATTGTTATTTTTGCTGCTGTTGCTGCTCCTGCTGCCGATTCGTTGTTCTGGCCGCGAAGCAGGCGCCGGCACACCTGACCACTCGCGCGGCGAATCTCTGCCGACCGAAATCAGTCACTGATGGTGAAACGACGCGCTTACACGGCTAGCACTCCTTCACTGTGCCCAAAAGCCCATGTTCGAAAATCGTGTCAGTGCCGATCAATTGTGTTAGACAGCATTCGTCCGTTGCGAATATCTTCTAGTGGAAATGTTTTTTCTTTTGGCTCGCTCCGTGGCTCTGCACCATAGTAAGAACACTAAGGTTTTCGAGCTGATCCTCAGCCAAGATTTAACGTCCACGGAACTGTTTTTCACATTGCTTCATAGACGGACCCCCATAAATAGTGCACAAATGTGCAACGATGGATAGTACGAACAGTTATACGATGGATAGTACAGTTTGCTCATCTACTATAATCATATTGATAATAATAACAGTGATTATACTTGTTATTATTATATATTTATTTAATTCGTATTATTCGTACTATCAGCATACAGCTGTTAGGTTCGAACGTGTCGCCCTGATTCAATAATAATAGAAATTTAGGCTTTAAAACGGCAGGTGTTAGGTAGCCGAAGACGAAGCCCGCGCACATCATTAATCAACGATGAATTGTAGTTCTCTTATTGTTCTTTTTTTATGTGACAAGTTTTGGGAATGCTGATTGATATACGTCGCGCTGGTAGCTAGCAGCAACTAGTATATGGGGTGGGGGATTGTGCTGGTTTGATTTGTGGTGAATTCTAGCCGAACGACCTCTCGGCGCCCAGGACGTTGAGAAAGCTCAAGGAAACACATGTCCAATTTTTTGTTTTTAACGGCTGAACTAAAGTTGCCTGATTTTATCTTTCTCTATCTATATCGGCGTATTGCAGGGAAAGGAGTTCGCCATCGTCCTAAGCAGTAACAGCAATGGAAAGTAGCGGCGAAGACGACAAGTTCGTTTGGACTCTCGCAGGGGCCTGCCGCCGTGTTTCTAGTATAGAGACCACTGGAAGCAGCCCAAGCAACGACACCATTGAGGTCTAAATGAATCGACGAGGTTCTATCTACAGGAGTTCGACGTACTCGTGCGTGTGCCAACAATGACTTCAACCAACGCAGGTGAGGCCACGCCTAAATTCTCCAAAGCGGTTGCAGTACGTCTAGCTATTGCTCGTATTGCTTATAGTGTTGTTGTTTCCTAATTTGTCATGATACTACTTTCTTAATCAATGCTAGTGGCATTTAGTTGATTAATAGTCATATATGGATAAGCTGCTGGAAGTTAATCCACGAAACGGTATGTGATAATCTCGAAAAACGACAATATAAGTCGCGTAATTAAAACAAATCCAAGCACTGTATATGTATGTATGCATATGCCTACGAAGTCAAGGTTGCCCTCGTTCGTATGTGAAACAACAAGGCATTCGGGTCAGATCTTGTGCGGAATGAACTCTTTCGACAGCTAAAATTCCTCCTGCCTATACGGCACCCCAGTTTCAACAGATGCCTCTCTGAGAGCACTCTGCCATCCAAGTCGTACAAGTGCTTTATCTGGGTAATTACAAAAGAAAAAGGAAACATATCGGACCTTTCCGTGTAGCTTGCGGTATCAAAAAGGAGCTGTATCTACAAACGACTGTCAAGCAGACTCACGAGGTGCGTCACGGATTCCCTGACAGCACTAACGTTTCTTCCAGGCGAGCAGCATACCTTCAAGATTGGGCGTTCTACTATCTCAGCCTGTGAAATACTTTTTGAGCAGTTCGCAATCTCATTAAACCGGAAAATTGTGCAGTTTTGATTTATTTGAAATTGCTCTGCCTTTATTTGGTGTCGGAATTTGCTGGTGGCGTCGGCAGTAATTCAGACGGGGATTTTGCCTGTGTCCCATGTTTTTTCATCAGCATAAGACCATTTTTTTATTTGGTGCCGGCATAAGACCATTTCCTGATTTCATGTCGACTGCAGAGGTAGTGATGGTTTAGTCTAGTTACATCTAGTCATGTCAGTCAAGGCACCCACGGTACTGCTTTTTGTCGTGTGCTACTTCTTTTTTCTGGCCTTTGACGCTGATTTCCAGTGTCATGTGTGAGTAATGCACGAAGCTTGCTTCAAAGCTCAGCCGTTCCTAGGATGGCCACTGCCGCTGTCTGGATGTCTCTTCTCCTGCCGCAATGAATGGCCGCGGATTCCCCTAGAACATGAGTGGAAAACTCTTTTTCATTATCTACGACGTGAGGCATCATCCCTGGATAGAGTACCCGTATTGGTGTTGGGGTGTTTGGAACACCCTCAATTATCAGGATGCCTTGATTCTGCAGAAATATAGCTCTCCCGTTCTTATAGTATAGGTTGGGCAGCCAAGGACTCGGGCGGGCCCATTTAACGGGTGGGGACAGGGCTAAGAAGGCAGATGGGAAGGCGTGTACCCTCGCTGTCACCTATCGAGCGCAAGGCTCAATCTGATTCGGCACTCTATTTGTTACAATGTGCAAGTGGCACACGTACTTGCTATTCCGTCGCTTAAAAGCTGTTTCGAAACGTTCGAATTTTTATGCGTGTCCGCTTTCGAATTGTCGAACGTGACGTCGTTTCAGTTGTCAGTTACTACACTAGGTATTCGGAACCAACCAGCATCTGACCAACGTTCTACTTGCCAGGAAGGTGCCCGCAGCACCTCCATGTTTCTGATAATTGATTTATGAACGCGACGTTTACCGTGTTTTTAGGAGGCGATGAACGTGTTCTGGAAGAAGATCTATACAAAATCGAGTTTAAGTACTACAAGGCCAAAGTAAAGCCTCCGGACGTTTCCCAAGTTGTTGATCCGCACAAAAAAGACGCAGTTGGCCTGAAGGACTTTAGGGAGGTGCAGATCGGACCGAATGATGTTGGCATCAAGCCTACTGTTAAGGTAGGTTGCTTTAGGGGGATAATGCTATTTTTGGATGCGCTGACCGTGATACAGATTAGTTAGTGCTGCACCAAAGTGCGTCAAAACAGGCCAAATTAGGATTGCGAGTCTTGCGAGTGTCGCATAATTATTGTCAATTATAGTAGCGAACTAGACACGATACAAACATTTGTGACAAACGGGGAAGTGGTTATAACAATGTAATTAACAATGATAATATGGCCAAGGAATCAGCTATTTTTCTTCTACTCATAATCGGCTTCACTGACTGGGAGGCAAGGTCTAGAAGAGTATACGCATTTGATATCACAGCTGCCTCAATATTAATGCTTATAATGAAAAAAACTCGTGTTGTGCAAAGCCATACACATGTATGTGCAATGGTTTTATGTGCAAAACAAATTGACCGTTAATTAGCTCCGAGCAGCGTTTTGTAAATCTATTATCAAAGAAGTGTTTTAGAGAAGTTCCGCGTGCTTAGGCTGATGCAAGGTAGTTATAGTTGTGTTCATAAACTTATGAGCGAAGGTAGGGCAGACTTTGCACAGTAACGTCGTAAAAAGATCTCTAGAGCAACGGCTATAAAAATCCGGGATGTACGTTATTTGCCCGGCATATATATATATATATATATATATATATATATATATATATATATATATATATATATCATTATTATCACATTATTAGGTATAAAAATGCTAACTTAGCACCAGCAATAAGCAGAGCATATATCGACTAATATTTGCTCGTACCATACTATGTCAGGTGACGGAGGTGAAGCGTGTGCCGGGTCTTCTGGTCATTCCTGAGGCGTTCACGCCTGCCGGTCTTCATCACTGGACACATCGTTCATTGTTCGACTTTCCTGAGCGGCCGAACGTGACAAATCTCGACGCTTTAGCCGCTTCGATCACGAAACGAATCGGCGAAAATAAGGTGCGGTCAGTACGGTTAGACGTTGACTCCGGGGCACGTACATGTATCAATCGACTCCGGAGCGCGCACATCTTTGTCACATTCGCAAATACGCAAAAGTCAACGTCGATACCACGACAAACCATTGATATCTGAATGCTAAAATGAGATCGGCTGATTGAGGCCGTGTATAATACGCAGTTTACTGCTTATGCTGAAAACAAGATCCGTATGTGCTATGAAAACTTTGAGAAATAATAATCGAACGTTTATATGTCTTTTTGAGCGCAAAGAAAACTTTTTAAGCGGGTGTGCGAGATAGAAGATTTTTGAAATTATTATAAATGCCATAATAGTTACACCAAACAGAACATAAATCCACATTGATCACCATGTACACTTCCTAAAATAGCGTGGCATGTATAATGCGTGTTTTCAGATAATCTTTGACGACGAGCTTCGCAAGAAGCTTCGGTGGTCTACGTTGGGATACCATCACGACTGGAACACAAAGGTTCGTAGCCGCAGACGGTGGTTGAGGTGGTAAAGTTTCTTTTCCATCTGTACACTGGAACGCAACTCTCCTTTTTTCTTTGAACGCGGAGCCTAGGGCTCGTGAACACTGAACTTGCATATGAGCCAACCGCTCAATTGTCTGAACTTTGAGACAGAATCGGCAGCGATTTACGATACATCGCTGCTTGATGATCTATTGCCAGGTAATATCTATATCTGTGCGTAGGTACGAGGTGTGTTCAAAAAGTATCTTTTGCGACTTTTGAATTTTCGCGGGTTACGTATATTCGAATTTCGATTTTTTGTGGCGTTATGTTGGTACTCATGTCTCTCACTTATGCCGACAAGCTCGGCCATTTTGAATGTTCACTTAATTGTTGACAGCTGCTTTGCTTGCACGTGTTTTGGATCGTCTTCGATTTTTACCTATTCAAAAAAATGGATCAAAGAACCTGTATCAAATTTTGTGTGAAAAACGAAATTAAGTGCGCGGATGCATTCCGAATGTTGACTGTGGCATACGGAGAAGCTACCTTGGACCGAAGCAACGTTTATCGGTGGTACAAAATGTTCTCAGAAGGCCGAGAAGATGTGAACGACGAAGAGCGTGCCGGACGCCCGAGCACTTCAACAACAGACGAAAAAATTATTGAAGTGGAGAAAATGGTATTGGCCAATCGTCGAATCACCGTTAGAGAAGTTGCTGAGGACCTAAACATATCGATTGGCTCGTGCCATTCGATTTTTATCAATGATTTGGGCATGAGACGGGTCGCCGCGAAATTCGTACCAAAATTGCTCAATTGCGACCAAAAACAGCATCGCATGAACATTGCTAATGAGATGTTGGACTCTGTCCGCGACGACCCAAATTTGCTCCAGAGGGTCATAACTGGTGACGAATCGTGGGTTTATGGTTATGACGTGGAAACCAAAGCTCAATCATCTCAATGGAAGCTGCCGCACGAACCAAGACCGAAAAAAGCGCGCCAAGTTCGGTCGAATGTGAAAGTTTTGCTGACAGTTTTCTTCGATTGCAGGGGCGTGGTGCATCATGAGTTCTTGCCACAGGGTAGAACGGTCAATAAGGAATATTACCTGCAAGTTATGCGCAATTTGCGCGAAGCAATCCGCCAGAAACGCCCGGATTTGTGGATGAACAAAAATTGGCTTTTGCACCACGATAACGCCCCTGCTCACACATCGTTGCTTGTGCGCGAGTTTTTGGCCAAAAACAACACACTAATGATGCCGCAGCCACCGTATTCCCCAGATCTGGCCCCCTGTGACTTTTTCTTGTTCCCTAAACTGAAGAGGCCCATGAAAGGACGACGTTACGCTACGCTTGACGAGATAAAGACGGCATCGAAGGAGGAGCTGAACAAGATAAAAAAAAATTGTTTTTTGAAGTGCTTCGAAGATTGGAAAAACCGTTGGCACAAGTGTATAATATCTCATGGGGATTACTTTGAAGGGGACAAAATAGATATTCATGAATAAATGAATAATTTTTGAAAAAACACAAAAGTCGCGATACTTTTTGAACACACCTCGTATATATAATGTGCTTCATCATACATATACATGCATACACATGCATATTATATTTAACGACATATATGTATCTACATATGTATACATACACACATATGCGCTTGTAGTACGACGTTAAGTCATCTCTAAATGTACTGCCCGCGATTGAGCAAGTGCTCGTATAAGCGAAGACATGGAGCGCGGCATCTGTTCCAATAGTATTCCATGAGGGCTCACATAACAGGCCACACGAGATCGTATGGTCTAGGCATGTTGCCCGGCATCAATATTTCTGATCGCAGTCGAATCAAGAGATCGATCGACAGGTTATTGGCTATCGAGTAAGCGGTCGACAGGCAGTCTTATCGTTCTATGTTGCTGATCGACAGGTGTATGATCTTATGCGGAGCGCCACGTTCCCCTCCGATCTCGCCCGCTGTGCGGCTATCTTCGCTGAACGGGTTGCCGACTACGAATACGAGTATCGCGCCGAAGCAGCCATTGTCAACTACTATCCTGTCGGTACTACGCTCTCAGGTTTGTAATAATAATAGTTATAATTATTATTATTATCATTATTATTATTATAGAACACCTACTTTACACTTTATTCACGTGCACAGTGCGTATTCTATGTTAAAGTTTCGACGTTTTATTTATCTTTGGTCGGAATCCGTCAGTAATCTAAACATCAAGAGAGCTCTTGGAAGCATCCACCTTTTCCTATTATCTTCGTGTTATTATCGCGCTTATGAGATGCGACTTTTAAAAATTATCTTCACATGTATTTTGATGTTGCTTCACAACGATGAATGGAAACGGAGAACTGCTAGTCCATCTTGATGATTGATTATCATTAAAATAATTTATTTACACCCTAGCTGTTGGGGGTAACAAGGCCATTGCAAAATCGAGTTTCACCTTTGTCGCGTCAACTCCGCCATTGAGCGAACCGCGGGACATTGTGCGGTATGGTATCTATTCCTTACCTTCCTTTATATGTTTCAAACTCTTTTGTTCTGTTCAAGCTCCACGGCGCCTGAAGTGTCTGTGTCGATAAGGGATTCCTTTCCAAAACCCCAACTTCGATGCAAGTGTTTGTAAGTAAGACAGTCCTATGATTCCTTTTAAGAGAAAGAACCTGACTGTATCTAGTAGTAATAGCTTTCCAATCCCCATTTTTGAGATATGAGTTTTATCCTGTAGGCTACTGTTGGCCCCACATTGAATTTGAAAAATGCTACTACCGCATCCAAAGATAACACCTGCGGGCTTCTTATCACTGCAGCCCTCGTAGCTTTTTTCAGTTTGTCCTGTATACAAGCTCAAAGGCAAATCCCCATTATCGTAATGGTGACTCCCAAATGGGTAAACTTGTCCACAAAATCAATATAATTTTCCTGTAACTCCAGTAATCCGTATTGCCTAATTAACTACATTTTCTGACTTTAACCGCTACCATTTTCTCCTACTTATTTATTGACTTTAACTTATCTAAAAAGGTACAAACATCACCATTGTTTGACTAACCCCGTATATTATTATATATCTGTCAATTTTCATACTAGTCCCCAAGCGTAGTTGAAACAAATAGGGGGATAAGTCCGTCACTCCAGTTGTTTGTTTTACTATTCTTTCTATGTTAACCTTGTTATTTACATAAAATAATATTTCTCTTAAAACGTTTCTAATAAATACTAACCGTGATTCTATAGATGAATTCTCCACAATCTTGTTTTTAAGAGCTAGACCAAACGCCGTTTTTG
This sequence comes from Dermanyssus gallinae, assembly GCA_003439945.1. Classification (NCBI taxonomy): domain Eukaryota; kingdom Metazoa; phylum Arthropoda; class Arachnida; order Mesostigmata; family Dermanyssidae; genus Dermanyssus; species Dermanyssus gallinae. The sequence goes on along the minus strand of QVRM01002565.1, from coordinate 13,089 downwards.
AATCCAAAGAAATCGGGTACTAAGGATTTTGTGGTTTGGGCAGTTTTTACGGTATATATTCTCCCAGCAACCGGAATGCCGCCCACTTCGACCTTCCGCTGCTAAATCCAGGTTGTTCCTCAAGAATTGCGCTTCTATCCTCCAAAAATGTTCCTAGATTTTTTCTGCTATTGATATATATATATATATATATATATATATATATATATATATATATTTGTTCTTAATTGTTATGCTCCTCCATGTATTTCGCTTGGCTTAATTTTCTTTACCCATGGGTATTAGCAGTGTGGGCTCACTCCAAGCACTTCGAATAGTCCCTGGCCGTATCCGCTCGTTAAATAAAGCTTGCCAGCACGGAGCAAGTATCAGCGCGTTCCTTAGGTGTTCGTTCGTATGAAGCCTCTTTTATAAGTCTCCCATTTGGCGCTTTGTTGATCGACTGGACTTCTTCTTCGATTGGTATATTTGGTCATTCCATTATTTAGTCTCATCTGTTTTTTTGGTCCCAAGGACCCTGTCACCTAATGTTCTTCTTTGGGATGGTGGACTTTCCTGACATGTATGACAAAATCCTTTATTAGTATTGCAACGCGTAACAAGACAATTTTTAACGTAGTGCGTCGTCAATCGGTTTGCAGTTTTCGCTCCTCTGCATTGTTCAGAGTCTCCATTTCATCGTCTCTAGGGTTGAAAATGGCGCTAGTCTGCCCTCTTCTCTAATGAGCAAATTTACTAGTTTACGTTCGTAAAGACGTGAGGCGTTTTGGTCACTGGCGACACTCTACCAGAGCCCTCTAAGAGGACATCAGCATATAGTTTTAACCTACTGGCGATTCTTGCTCAACATTTTGTTAATTGCCATTAATGCTGTTGTTAAATTATTTAAATGATTTACTCATGGGCACAGACTTGTTTTTAGTTTTCTTTTCTATTACGGCGAAATAAAAAAAAATCCGTTACGCGCATCTTGAGTTTCCCACTTTTAGGCTCACACTGAGAGGAAATATGAGACGTAGTGTTTATGCTGCTGACATAGCACTCTCTAAATATTTTTTCTTGCTGTGTGCGTTGTCCTACGTATTGATCTCGTTCTTTTTGGCTATGCATGGCATCACATTTTCTGCGTGAGGTACAAATTCCGCTTGCTTTTAAAGTATAGGAACCTTATTAAATGTATATGCAAAGTTATTTTTTTATTATTATTTTGCATCGTTAAATTTCTTATGCTATAAGAAAAGATGCTCAAATGTAAGGAAGAACTTTTATCATCTTAGTCTAGAAATGTATGTCACTAAGAACGATTTTTCTCAACTGTTCTGTGCCGATCAAACAACGTGACGTTACGTCTCATTGTTGTCATCCCTTGATGCGCTCTATTCCTAGGACACGTAGATCATTCGGAAGAAGATCAGTCCGCACCGCTGGTATCGATCAGTCTCGGGTGCACCTGTGTCTTCCTCATCGGCGGGCCCCAACGTTCGCTACGGCCGACACCAATTTTTTTGCGTCACGGAGACGTTGTCATTATGACTGGAGGTTCAAGACTTGCCTATCATGGTGTGCCCAGAGTTTTTGCTGAGAATAAACTGCCATCTAGGCGGGAGGCGCCGAATCCCACTGACTCGCCAGCGGCCCGCGATCGCCGTCATAAACCCGCAGACGACTTCCACGGCGAACACATCGAGCGCCGAGACGTTCGGCAATGCGCCCTGCTGCATGGAAACCTTGATCAGCAGCATCATCATCTTACAGAAGATGATGGCGTATTGTGCACGGAAAGTATTTGCTCGTCGTATTTAACTAAACACCGCATTAATATTAACATTCGACAAGTCCATAAGCCCGACGTCTAGCGAAAAAGGTAAAAAAAGTGGATCCCAACTATAACCTGACCTTTCGTTTGGTGGCGGGAAACTCTGGAGATACATTTCAATTTATATGAACACGCGTTTATTATCCACCATAGAGTTTGCTTCTTTGATCTTGTTTTCAACTCTATGCTGGCTCAGTTAGATCACAACTAGGAAGAAAGTGTTGGGTTGGCATAGCCCGAGCAATCAACGAGTCAGGCCTTTTCGTAGGTGAGAAACCTACGAAGTTAATGTGATAGCACGCATATCACAAACATATACCTCATAAATAGGGAGGGAACAAAGGTTAAATGCATATTCTTTTGTGATCACTTGTCGGCTTTCTTGTCGGCAATGCCGTTTTGCATATAGATGTTGCAACGTGGAACTAACTATACTAGTAATCCCGTCCGCATATCAAAGTCTAGAACTACAATAGAGTCTGCAATTGTTCTTGTCTTTGCGCATGTTGAATGTTATATGCTCATTAAAGTAGCTGTTTATATATTTAAAAGAGCCCATATACAGAAAACCGACTATCGATATATATATATAAAAGCAGCCGACTATCGGTTTAACGTCCAGAAGAATTGAGTGAGTTCTATCTCTTTGTTGTTAAGGTTGACAATTGTAACTACATATCTAGTTGCTCTACAATCATAAGCAGTTTGAAATTGTACGTCGAGATATCAAATACGTCTATCCACGCGACCGCCTTTTGACCTTCCAGTATATTTATTTAGGTTAATCAAGGTGCCGTTTCTTGCCGTGCCACCTTGTCCATTTATAATAGTGGGCATTTTTGCAGCAGCGAACGTTATGAAATACGAATAAGGTTAGAATGTAACGTATGTAGGATGGGAGCACCACCCCAGACGGGTGGACAGATAGAAAGAGAGCGAAAACGTCCATTTAATACTGTACAAGCATAAAGTCGTTATCTATAAGCAATACTTACTGCTATAATTCGGCAAGTCTTACTTTGCCATGCTTCGCTCTGTAATCGGTTGTGCAGCATGCGACAGATGATGCGTATGTTATGCAGACGAAACTTGTTCGAACCTGAACGAGTAAACTTTAGCCGGTTGGCGTCCCATGAGAGGCTAAGCGGCGTTCGTTAGCTTCCTATCTGTAGTGATAGTTGCTAGAAAAGGCTATAAAAACTACCTTTGTGGTCTGAAGTCGATTGTAAATTGTAAAGTAAAATATATAGTTGCTTCCTCATTATGTTACTGCGTCTACGTCTGCTGTTATTTATTTTAAATAAATGTGATATCGACGGATTAGTCATCTGGTATGACCAAGCATTTGCCTTTTTCATCTTCTCCTGATTGGGGTGTGACGTTGCCGTAATTGCCTCGCACGGGCACATTGATGTTGATGCACATTGATGATTGATGTTTTCGGTAGAACGCCTCAGATTTTTGTTCTGAGGCGCCTCAGATTTTTGTTCTCGGGTTCCGAAGTGCCGAAACGCCTCAGATTTTTGTGCTCGAGTTTCGAAGTGCGCACTAGCACCGTGTTAAATAATGCAATTAAAGAGTGCGCCATTATGATGTTCAATATAGCCGACTATATGCTCTAGCTTCTAGGGTTCCTTTTTAAATTGGGTTTTGATGGAAATTGGGAGGTAGACATACAATTTAAAATTAATCAACGAAATATTCTAGAATATCAGACGAAATACTTATTTCTCACACTTGATATTGCAGTCAAAATACAGTTAATATGCATTGTGCTCTCATTTGGACTATAACCTTAATCACCGTAACATATCTGAAGGAGTAATTTAAGGTTGTTGCTCAGATAGATGACTTTTGAAAGGTTTTGATTAAATAATAAAGCAAACAAATGGTAATAAGCTGCAGGCCACCAGAAAGTAAGCCGAGCCCACGAATAATTCTTAAGCCAGATCGATACTAGGCTTAACTTGTTTTTATGTGCGGCGCGTTTCTTAGGCTCGAGAAGCGATCGATGCTATGAAATTATTGGGTCTACAAAAAAGTTTTTTTCGTTTTTTTTAATGATTCTCTACGGACAAAACCGAAAAAACTTTTTTGTAGCCCTATAAATACAATTCGAATGTGGGTTCTATAAAGGGTCGCGTTTTAGAAACTAGAAGAGATGTCTGCACTCATAAGCCAATTGCGTTATAATGGCCATGAACATCGAACTGTGAACTGGGAGTCAGCTCCGAACAATTGTGCGGCAGAGGAAGTAATACTCGAAAATAAGATTTGGTTCAACACTGTGGCAGCGAGTAAGTCACTCTTCAAACCGACATTTCACCTGGGATAGATTTGGGAAGAAAACGCTTTATAATCCAAAACATTTGGCACATCTGTGCATATAAACATTGCAAAAAAAATCAATTTAGATTTTTAATTAAATGCACTATATCGTTGACACCTACATTGATTAGAAAATAAAAACTTCGGCAACGCTCTGTGTCGTCCTGTCAAACTTCTATTGCCGCTCGCAGTACCGCACAGCCGGGATAGGCAGTCATGTCGGAGCGAAACAAGATGGGAGAATACCCTAAGATTCAGGACATAGGGGTTATTTTCGATTGATTCCTTTTCTCAAATATGAACCATTCATTCACCCTGTATATATATGCATTTATATACAGGGAGTGAGTGACATTATTATTTCTTGTTATACCGATGAGGCTGGCCGATAGAAGAAGATAGAAGAGTGCGATTGCAAGAGAATGTAATGGATTAAGAACCAACATAATCGTATATGTATATTCAGAAGAAAAATCTGCTTTAATTGAAAAACGTGTGGCCGATGTGGCTAGAAAAATGGAATAGTGACATTGTGGAATATTTGCAAAAAACGAGATCTTTTAATGTCTTATGTTGTATTGACCGTGGCAGTCCAAACGAGGTTTCATGGTTAATCCATGAGAACTTTGATATTACGCTCATAAAATAAATACATTTAGAAAAATGCACATTCATGGGAGTCATTTTCATGCGTCTCTTTTCATACACGGACCCCGTGATAATCAGGCTCATTAGCTCACATTTCGAGGCGAGCCATCGATTATCGATTTTGTACTAAAATCATTCCACTTTTATGTTGTTCTATGGATTTTGAGCGTAATAGTAACTTTCAAGCTTTTGAACGGGAAATTTCGAAAATTTAACAGCTCAGGAGTCTGATTTTTGCGAACTGTTCTTAATAAGACAATTTACCGCCCGGTGACTAACATCAGCATCCTTCAGACAAAGCAGAATTTGGTTTCGAGCACGCAAGGGCAACTCGTTCTCGCAATTGCACAGTGTGTAAAGCGTTATCCGGTAAGCCACATCGGTATAACGAGGGGCGTATATAAAGGCGTAAATGGAAAATCAGTAGCTTCACTTGTGCTCCAAAACAAGACATTTCTACCCTCCCCTATTCCCTTAAAAAATTGAGTGAACAATTTCGACCTTCCCCTTAAAGCAGTGTATATACCGCCACACTATATATATATATATATATATATATATATATATATATATATATATATATATATATATATATATAGATATGTATATAATATTTTTTTTGTTTAAACACCCGGGGTGGGTAAATGTCTTAATGTTACATCAAAGTGTTTCGAGCTAACCACCAATCTAGCGTTTTGCTAGTTTTGCTATAGACCGAAGCGCCGGCCATATCGCGGCGTAGTGTCAAACACATTTGCGTTAGCATTGTTTGCAACGATATCCGTCTTGCGGTTCATGAAAACCCTCTATGTTACATAGAACGTGAGAAAATCCGTCGGCTGCAAAGACAGTACTTAGATGTCGACCTTTCATCTCGCTAGCCCTAATGCAATCCGTCCACTCTCGTTTTATCCCATAGTAGTGAAATACCATGTGTGATGATGGGTGCTATCTGTATCCCGACAAGCTCTGCATGAACCGAAAGCATATGTGGGCATTTGGGAAGATGTTTGTTGCTACTGCTTGCTAATAAGATGATCCTTAGGCATGCAAATGTATTTACAAATGTTATGCCTATACGCCCCTTTGAAAATTAATTGTCGTTTCTCAATTAATCTTCAGGCCCTTCCCATCCATGAATATAACTAGTAGATCCATGGCTTGTTTCACTCTAAAAAGACTGCAATCAAAAATGACCACATTGCCTGCGCAAGATTTTGGGCTACTCTCGGGTTCAGCCCGTTCGCTCTGGCAGTCCACCCAGAACTGCGGAAGAAAAGAGTGGACTCAGCGCTTTGTCTTAAGATGTTTGCAAGTAACCTCAGCATTGCTTTCAGCACTTCCGTTTTTGCCTGTTACAGTTAGCTTATCAATAGCAAATGCCGCCTTTAAATCCACAAACAAGCGACTCTTTGGCCTGGACAGCGTATTCCAGATTGATCTGAGCAGCTCCCCAATTGATGAGTAAGTTGATCTTCCTTTCCTAAATCCGTGCTGCTTTTCCGGTAAAACCTCTTCTCCCCAATAAAGACCCCAGTCTCCTTGCTATTATTCCTAAGGGCATCTTGTACGAGCAGCTTTTTATTGCGTTTCTCATCTAGGCTTCTGGTTCCATTTCTACTCAATTTCCTTTGTTTATAACCTTGGTTATATATATCAAGATTGGTTTAATGGACCAGGATACCATTCATGTGTTAATTCCTTATCAAACCCCTTCCGTGGTGCTTTGTCGATTGCTTCTCTTATTTCCCCGAGAGAGATTCATTCTCCAGATCCACGCCTTCGTCGTCGTGCTATCCTACGGGCCTTCATATTGCAGCGGCGCTTTCGGGGCTTTGTCCGACCCGGCCAATAGCCTCCCGAAATGTTCAACCAGTCTGCCTGTTTCTCTGGACATTGTCGTCTCCCCTTCGGCTTCAGCCATGTACGTGGGCGTTCTTCAGCCATTCTTATTGCTGTATTTCTTTTACCAGTGCCTTTGCTTCTTTTTTTCATACGATTTCTTAGCCAACCGTTTAAGCAACGAAGCCAACGACCTCATCACCGGAACGGTCTTTACGCAACCTATTAGTCTGCTTGGCCGGCCTGCACCGCTCGTCAAAACAAAGTCTTCCGCTTTTCTTCTGCAGGAGGTGGGAGCATGGCAAAACGTAACAAGCTTACCAGACTGCGTTCGTAGCAATCTACCTGGAATGCCCCTGGCGTCGGGAGTAGTTTGCTAAGTCTGTGTAATAGGACATTGCCGGCACTATGCTATCGTACATTCTCTGAAAAAAATATAGGGCCAACTATTTTTGCCACATTTCACGCATTTATTATAACTGATCGTGTAAAGATCATAGTGACACATGCTCACAGGAATCTGTGGGTTGTTTCCGGAAAGTAACAGCGGATACTTCCATCGACATTTGGGGTATTGGGTACGTTGAAACACGAAATTTCGACATTTGGCACAGCTACACCGCGAAAAAAAATATAAAGTCACCACCAAGATGCATGTCTTAGCGAGTGAATTGAGTGAAATAACGACGAATTTTGTCAAAGCAGCACTCAGGTGGCGGTTCGGTGATGATCTGGGCCGCTGTCAGGTATCATACAAGGTCGCCGATTGTGTTTTTAAACGGTCGTGTTAGTTTGACGCGCTATAGGCATCTACTAGAAAAGCAGTCCGCGCCTTTTAAGCTGATGGTAGAGTCCGACTTTGTTTTTCAACACGATAATGCCCCCATGCACACCGCCAGGTTGATCGAAAGCTGGTTCGAACAACGTCACATTGAGGTCCTAAGCCGGCCAGCAGTCTCACCTCGAGAATGTATTAGGCTGGCTCGCGCAAAAGGTTTACACCGACGAAAAAAAAATTCGAACCAGGTAGAACTAAAAAAGCAATTGTGAAGGCTTGGGACGAGCTCTCGCAAAACGTCATCCAAAATTTGTTCAACACTATACCAAACCACATTTTTGAGGTTATCCGACTTAATGGGAAGTTTACTAAATATTAAGTATAGTTGCTAGTTGCCGTGAAAGGAGCCCAAACGCCGTTAATCCGCTTAATTCACTCGTTAAAACATGCATCTTGGTGGTGACTTTATTGTTTTTTCGCGGTGTAGCTGTGCCAAAGGTCGAAATTTCGTGTTTCAAGGTAACCCTATACCCCAAATGTCGATGGAAGTATCCGCAGTTACTCTGTGAGCATGTATCACTATAATCGTTACACGATCGGTTATAATAAATGCGTGAAATGTGGCAAAAATTAGTGGCCTTATATTTTTTTTCAGTGACTGTATATATATATATATATATATATATATATATATATATATATATATATATATATATATAAAACCTTAAATAAATTAGTACAGCGATTGCAGTGACCTCAACAGTTGTGAAATGTGTGTTTTGGTCGGCACGCTTTATTAAGCTTTCTTCTTATATACATTTTAACGGCTAGCGCTTGTGTGCTGTATGGCTGCCGGGTAATTGATCACAAACATATGTGAATTCAATGGTTATGGACTCATTTACATCAAGACTGATTATTTCTGTTTATGACTGCTTTATAAATATATGCAGAGCAACATGTGCAGTTGTTTACACATATTTGGCTGTTCTGTATTTCAACGAATGTACTGATTTGTACTGCTCTACGTATACCTATATCCACTTGTACATTATGCGATTTCTCTTTCCATCGTGTTCGCTAACGATAGTTAGCGACTTTGATGGGGAGCATACGCAGTCTGTGCTGCTTCAATTGTTTTTATTGTTTGTGCACTAGGTAATTGTAGAACTGTTTGCTTCATGACTTTCTTGGCAGTTTCTTTTGCTTGATTTACAGAGCACTATACAGTGATTGTCGTTAAAGCGGACGCTTTAGCTTTAGAGTTTGTCGAAAGCACATGTGAAACGATCGAAGTGTACGACGGAACCTACGTATACTTTTAGTTATGTTTTTGCTTTTCTAAATATTATCGTTAGATCAAAATATGGTATTCAGATATATATATATATAGATATATAGATATATGATATATATATATATATATATAATATACTATATTATATATATATATATATATATATCTATATATATATATATATATATATATATATATAAAATTGCTTATATCTAGTAGAGGTTCAGACGAGAAATAATATTTTGTAAGTCGGTTTAATTAATCTATAAATTTGCTGTCGTTATTGAATTTGTACAGTTTAGCCGTCATCAATAGTACAGGCAGATCGACAGAAACGATAGTCTACAAATTTTTATTTGGCAGATTGGAAAGTAGCGCACGATTGACAGTTTGCCTATTTATACGACTAAATTTATCTAAAATCCTCGGAAGATTCGCGGGCCGGGGTTGTCGTTGATACGGTGACATTCTCGATTTCGAGCGGTCGAAGCATTACCTCGCCTGTGCTGACGAAGGCCGTCAGAAAGATATTCGCCACGGCAACCAGGAAGACTCCGATGAGGACGAAATTGTTCACCAGTTCGGCTGGCCTCTGCTGTGCGGCCCGGTTAATGTTGAACCTGCAGTACACGTTAGGAACGACCCTTCAAGAGTTTAACTACGGCGAGATTTGAAGCCACTTGAGGGAGGATAATAACGCGGCAGGCTTTGTTTACGCTCAATTCGGCGCTAGAGCGAACGGCGGCAAAGCTCTGCAAACTCATTTAGATTTAGTGTCTAGGATTCAAAACCGATGTGGGCAACTGTTTGCGAAAGACGGCTTTGAAACGTGTTAAACACCTTTATCCAAGGGATTGAGGCCAGAGCCTAACGGCGTGCCCAAGGTTGCATGGGTTCACAGCGCAGAGCCCCGGCGCAAAATAGCTAGAATCATTCAAGCAGTTCTCATATGGGGCGACTAAACACAACAACTGTTTCTTCTTCGCAACGAAGTTTTTAAGCAACTCAATACAGATATTACTGAGTAGCAACGTTAGCCCGAGCTTCCGAACTTCGGGGTTGTTAATGGATTCACTGCGTCCAAGCTACTCGTATCAACATGAAAGCTTTAATGAATGTTTTCGTTGGTGGTTTCATAGCATGGTAATCGATACGATATTATGTTTTACGAGGGACGTCGCATTTCTGGGCGATGCGTTTATTAGTGTTGTTCTGTTCAAATTGTAGTAGGAAGAAATCTTGTTGTTATCGAATGAGTCTTACAAATGAGAACAGTATTTTAATACGAGCCGATACACAAACTGATATCTTTGATCATGAACGTCTAAAATGCACACTTGTGAGCAGCGCGGTGTGCTGTATCGGTTAGGTGAGTTCGTGATTGTATTCAATGGTAGACTTGAAAATGTTAGTCTTGTGCGTACTTTAGGGGTCCGTAGAGCTCGTTACATTACGCAATGGAGAGGAGGGTTGCAGAAATCGAGATCCTGTGAAAAGCAACCTCGTTAAGGTCGCTTTGGAATAGGTCTTCGGTAGAACGTTAGGGTGCGGATCGATATAATGACTGCCGATTGTGTTAATCTGCTCGTTGATAACGTATTCGTCAGTGCACGGTCGATTCATCATGTAGCGGTAGCTCCACTCGAGCTTCTGTGTTCTAAACGAACTCCACTTAATCTTGGTGCTCAAGCACCTTACATAACTATCCGACAGGTAAATCTAGTATTTGTGTAGGTATGTCGTGAAATAAATGATCTGCGTGAGCCACATTGTGTATGATGGACCGTTTGGCCCGTTGGAACAACCAACACGCGAGACTACCAGCGCACAGGAAGTTTAATGGTGGAAATATCGGCAGTGAGTGGGTGCATACAGGAGCAAAGATTTTGTTTTGCTTTATTAATTATATCATTCGTGTTCGCATAAAACTGTTCATTACGCAGAATTGCAAAATGCAGAAAATGGAAGAGATGAGCTGCTTAGTAGTAGTAATCTCTAATGTACCTGCTGGAGCAGGTACATTAGAGCAGGGGCAAGCGCATCCACAATGGATGAAGGAACGAACCCCTGGGCGGAGTTCTTTGCACTTATACTTGTCACGAATGAGGCGCTGGAGTCTTACAAGAGAGAGTACCTTTAATGCACACAATTTGGATCGGCGGGCGAACGAGCCTGCAATGCGACCCGCCCGCAGGCACGTCAGGCATGATTCTTTGCGTTTTTTTAGGCTTTATGGATAAAGTGCCCAAGGCCAAGGTCGTCCGGCATATCAAGTCCTGACTCCATTCGGTAACGCTAATAAAACGTGATCTACGAGATCCTCATTAATTCGACTAATATGGCCTGGTCGCCAAGATATTTGCCGATGCTGGAACCTTCAGGGCGATACCTGACAAATTTAGACGTGTGTTACGAAATATTTGCAATCACTACAGAATGTTTCGTGACCGACGATCCCTCGGGCAGTTTTTGCAACATAGTATCTATGTAACAGTTTCACGTTCCTTCGTTATACGAGAGATACTTTAATGAAGCAAAACAAAACTTGAACCTGCATGGCTACCGTTAAACCTTAATTTATTTAAAATCATAAATAAAAAACCATACAAAAATATCTCTATAAAATTCCTGAAGTCTGTCGTTATCAAGATATTGAGCGTAAGGCTCAAAATATGCCATAACAGCTTCTCGATTTTTGCTAACTGTTTTTATTACGACCATCTTCCATTCACTAACGCAATGTTGTATTAGCATACACAATGTTCATATATATATATATATATATATATATATATATATATAATACATAGCACACACATATGCTCATTTTTGTTTTTGAGGAACGCGTTCATTTGTAATTGTGTATTCTAAAACGATTTTCAATTAGCTACATCTGTATAACAAGTATTCCTGGTTTCTTTTTCATTTCTAATAAGACACTTCTCCCCATTTGAATATACAAATTGTATATTAATGAGTTTCTAATATATGTACCCTGCATTTACCCCACACCTATATATATATATATCTATATATCATATATGGGCTTTTCCTTACTCACCTTCCTTTTATGATGAGTAGTATGCCGACGGTTACTTGCAGGGGTAAGTGCTGTCCCGACTGCGGCCAGGCAGATGAGGTAGAAGCGGTTCGCTCGCGGCCCGTTTTGTAGAATGCTTCCTTAGTTGCGAGGCGGTCGACGTTAAAAGTGCTAACGTGAGCAAGCCTGCACACGAAAACGATACAGTCAAAAACCATGAACCATCTATTAGTTTGAGCAGAGGCAAGGGTGCAATGTAGATAGAAAAAACGAAAGAAATAAAGAGAAAAGTGGAACTAGCAGACTGGTAGATCGGCTCCTTCGGCTGCTAGTTTAGTCGGATGGCTCGATAAAGGACTATCGAGATCGTTTTCAAATCATTCGATATTTCCGCAAAGCGAATTTATGCAAGTATGGGTTTAGTCAATTTGAGAAATACAGTCGAGCCCAGTGGCATGGTGGCATGCGTCCGCGCCTCGCGACCGGAGGAGACACTAGGTGCGCGGGTTCGAACCCCGCCCGTTGCACATTTGTATTTATGGGCGTCCGTCTATGAAGCAATGCGAAAAGCATTACCATGGACGTTAAATCTTGGCTGAGAGTCAGCCCCGAAATGATTTTTTTTAATTTAAAAAAATACAGGTATCATTTTGCGGTATCAGCTACTGCATCTCTAAACGATTCATCACATACGAATTGCGAGAAAGATTATAATTAAACGACTGTGAAAGTTATTTGCTTACAAAAAAGGGGTTATCGAGCCGCACAAGACTTTTACGTAAAGCCACAACGAAAGCTGTCGATTCTATAGCGTTACATATTTAGGCAATCTAAATTAACGCTTATTTCACTAAAACCGCTTGTTTTCTAGCAAATGATGCTCAGCCTGATTAATGCCTTCTTGGCCACTTGTAAGTGGATGGTAGACCGGCGAAAGACTCGTTTACCAGCTTTGTTTGCAGCCATAGAGACAGCGTTTTGTTCTGTGTCTGCCTTGATTGTTTCCTTAATAGTTAAGCCTGTCTTCTCGACACCAATTACCTAAGGGTCGTAGATGAATGTCAATGCAATTAGCGTAGTGCGTGTTGAAGTTGTCCGTCCCCAGTGTGCCCGTCCAACGAAGTCTGTCAGCGTGGAAGGCCGACCGCTGATGAGAGAGAGAGAGAGAGAGAGAGTGCTCTTCGTTCCGTTGCTGCTAATGGATAATAAACTAGTCCATGAAATGGTCGACTGAGAGAATGAGTAAATTCAGGCTGCTGACCCTGCGAGATGGCGTTTTCTTTGTCGAGTGGAGATTCATGTCCATCCAGGAGTGCGTGCCAGCTCCCGATGAGGCTTCG
>QVRM01002564.1:35000-90491 GCA_003439945.1 Dermanyssus gallinae | reverse complement strand
TTTGAGAAGGTCATAGCAGAGGAGATCTACAGGAATGCAAATGCGCAAGGTCTAATTTCGAGGGAACAATTTGCATATCGTCCCGCTCATTCTGCTCTTCTTCAGTTACTTGAGACTCAAAATGATTGGGCCCTCTTTATAAATGACGGAAGACCGTTTGACTGCGTGTATTTTGATTTTAAATCTGCTTTTGAGAGTACCACGCACTCTAAGCTACTTATATTCTTCCACAGTATGGAGTGGGTGATCGTATAGCTAATTGGATTAAGGCTTTCTTAAGTGATAGACTCTTTAGGGTCAGAGTCAACGACTGCCTGTCATCTACGGCTCAAGTTACCTCGGGCTGCCCGCAGGGTACCATTCTCGGCCCTTTAATGTATATACTGTATACTGACTCATTGAAACATGTAATACCTCAAATCGTTCATGTAAAAATTTATGCTGATGATGTCAAAATGTATATACCCGTAGATAATAGAAGCAACATAGTAATTTTTCAGGAAACGCTAGACAAATTTATGGAGTGGTGTAAATGCCTCGATCTTAAACTATCTGTTAATAAATGTGCTGTGCTACACTTTGGTCACAATAATCCCGCACACAAATACACGCTAGGCTCTGAGGAATTAACTGTTAAAAAGGCGATCAAAGACTTGGGAATACTGACATCTGATACCCTGAACTATACACCTCATATACTTAAAGTGGTAACGGCTGCTACAAGAAGACTAAATTGGATATTGCGCTCGTTTGTGATTAAAGACGCTTCCCTGTATGTTAGACTGTACAAGCAATATGTTCTCCCAGTCCTAATTTACGCCTCACCTGTATGGCATCTAGGACTTGTGTGTGATCAAAAGATTCTGGCTAAACTTCATACAAAGTTCATAAGGCGTGTTGCCTACCGCTGCAACATTAGCAGAAATAATGTTGAGTGCATGGACATTGCCGTTATATTAGATAAGATTGACAGAGATACGTTTACCAGCATATGTAAGCAGCCTGATAGGTTTAATAGGTTCTTTGAAGTCATGACGACGATAACTCGATCTGGTATGAACATTCAAGCTAAAGCTGTAGCCAGGAAAGAAATCGTTAATAGAATGTTCGCGTGGCGCACAGCCCGCAAGTGCAATCATGTACAGCCAAACATATAAATCGCCAGATGGCGCGCTTGTTATGAATTTTTGATAATCCTCAATAAAGCCCCCCCTGCTAAAGGGTGTGTAAATAATAATAATGAACACTCCTTTATAAAGAGTAAAGTTAATACATGCATAGTGATAAAAGAAAACAATGTAACAAGCAGTCTAAAGAATGATATGATAATAACTCGGAGCTAAATGAGTAGTGGTTTACTACCACAAGTAATAATTAAAATATTAAAATATTGCTTCTTGCATAATGCAGCTGACGAATAAAACAAGCACTTGAACTATTTTTTTCTAAACAAAGATAGCGTGCAGCATGATCTGATGACAAGTATGCATACGTTTAGTTGCAGTATCCTACTTTAGGCAGGAGCAATGACTACATGTCCTTGGGCGAGTGCCCTTGGTTACGAATTTAGCCGTTGCTTTACGAGTCTCATTTTGGCAAGTGAAAATGTTTATCTTTACACTGTTTATGCAAAATTATAGGGCATTGCATGAGAGCATTATGGATGCCTATAATTTAGCAATTCTAGTGAGTGGTTCGGTACGGTTTTAATACAATTACGAAATAAATGTTATTTTATTGTTATACACACAATTCAAATATGGCGGGTCGAAGTGAAGGAGAATATAAAAAACTCCGAGACTAGAAGTCGACACTGGTAGAGGTGAGCGCTCGGAATGTGACAAACGTTTTTTAGGCGATTTATCTTAAAATGTGAATCTTTGGGTTAAATATGTTGTGCTATGAATACAAATATCTACATGTAATCAGAATGTGTTTGAATAAATACTGAGACTACTATTAAGTGCTTGCAGATTAGCAGACATTGCAATATTTAATCTATGGAAATCGTTTTACTGTTAAAGTATAGTATATAATATGCATACATACAATCAATGTACTCTCGATTAGCTTAATGCTGAATTAATAAATGAAATAATTATTATCACTGTTTAATTAATCCAATTATATTAACTTACAAAACATTTCATACACTTTTGGTATAGATCGTCGATTAACTACGGCCGACACGGTTGCTCATACCTAACGCAACATGTTTTAGGGTACTCCGATTATGGGGTTGAATGCGCTTGCATGTTACTTTGCCTGAAGACGCAGGTGCTACTCTAAACTAAGAGAGGCAGAGAAATTAAGTAGGGGGGTGGTCTCTGACGAGCCGCTATGTAGGTTAATAGGCCACTAGCTTTCGTTTGATATTTTTATTTGATGTATCCTATTTCGTGAAGAACCAGAATAACACCATACTGTATGGAAGCGTTCAAAAATACACGTACCTTAAATGCTTGCACTTAAGATACGTGTATGTTCGAAAAGAGAAGTGGAGTGTTCTGTTGCGTCGTTACGACTTATTTTAACAATAATAGCTTCCACGTTAGCTTAAGCATAGACAGAGGAATTTGAACCGTTACACTACGCCGAAGTAAGATTCGCCACTACGGGCTATTTGTGCGGCCGTTACACTTCACACACCTACAGATACGGCGTTTATCGGAGACAAAATCAAAGCGAAGAAAACTAGTACGACAAATGTTCTCAGTGACTTGAATCAAATGTTCGCTTCGTTAAGCAAAATGACATTGCACTGTCAAGCTTGCAAAATCAACAGGTAAGACCGTAATAACAAATCAAGTGTACGTCAAATCATAAAGTCAAGTGATATATAGCCATATTTTGGAGTGCAGACTACAATCCATTTAGATGTGACGTTTTTCACTTAATTTATCCGATGTGCACGTTCATAAGGAGGCAATTGTTGCCTCTTGCATATAAGCAAAAAAACTATAACCTCAATATTCAGAAACAAAAAAAAATTGTGCTGAAAGACTCATCCCAAAAAAACATTTAGATTAAAGTTCAGCGCTGCTATATGTATGCAAGGCCATATAATATTTCCTCCACACACACACACACCTATTAAATACAGTATACAATAAACTATACCGCGTTTTTCTACCAGAACAAAAAAGCTGCCAAGTGCACTATTACATACATATAGTTAATTTCGCAATAACTTTGCATTGCCAGATGTCAGGTGCACTATTGACAGACACTAAAAATGCATACCGCTTCGTAAAAATATATTTGCAAAAGAAAATTGAACCTTTCAATAGAGGCGAACATTAAAATGTGTCATTACCTCTCACAGTGATAAAATTGTCTAACTAAGTGGCGTCTGTAGTTTTCGACTGTTTTATGTTATGTCAACCGACGGCGTCCAATGAGGTAACTCTAGGCTTCAATGCGGCCAAAATTAACGGAAACAGGGATACAGCAATTTTATTCGACAACACATCTTTACGCATTGCGCTTTGTGTCGAACGCATTATTGCACCTGTATTTCCCACTTTGTAACGGAACTTGCGCGATGGCTGTCCGGCCGATATTGGCGGTAATATGCCCGAAATCGAATCCCGATTCGACTCAGATTAACCGCTGCTACGTTAATTACGTCTTATAATGCGCAGCAAACGACTGTAGGCGGTAGACTTACTACGTCTATTTGCATTATCCGTGTTCGACGGTGTTCGGTCTGGCATTCCGGTGCATTGCAATTTGCTGCTTGACAAAATCAGTGCTACATATTCGAATACGACTGAATAATAATAACAACCACAGAAATGTGGCTGGTCTTTTTGAACCTTTTTAGCATAGACCAGTAGTTAACAGGATCCAACACTGGTATTCCAGTTATTAGGATAATAAATATCAGTATCAAATATTTGGTTTCCAGGTGCCAACTTAAGGAGACTTATAGATTGCATTGTGTATATATATATATATATATATATATATATATACGCCAGTAGCAAAAATACGTCAGAAGTTTTTTACATCAGCATCATTAATATTCTCTATTTAGATATTAAGCCTATACGCGCTACAGTCCAATGTTGAGTTAACAGCCTTTCTAGTTGTTGCAAACGCTAGCCATATAACTAATGCTACCTTCGTATTCGAAACATCTCGTTCCTCAACTGATCTCATTCAGAAAGAAGTTACGTCTATCTCCCTAATCGGCGACTTTGCCATAAACCTCATTATGGCGATCTTGATCGTTAAAAGCCACATGACGGACCTCAGATTAGCATTAGCCCTTAACCCTTCTTGTATCTGACGTATGGCCTGCTTCTGACTAGGTTCCGGAGTCCGATTTGCTCTCTCAAAAACTACGAGCATACGGTTTTCGCCAACTTGTCGCACACAAAGCACGGCTTCTTCGCAATTCCAGTAGTTCGGCACGTTCTTCTGTACTTCTTCATTCTTAAGCAATGTTCCCAAGCCTGAAAGTATCAAAACGTCTCATCGGTGGACGAGCTAAACGTCGGTTGAACGAAGTCAAATAAAGAGCGATCGCGTGTCTTAGAAATTATTTAAATATGAGTTAAATTCCACATACTACTTATTTTATGGCTGCTTTAGGCGCGAACGGCTCTTACGGCTATGACGTGCATTATTGATAGTATTATTTTTAGACCTCGAGTAGGAGCACTGAAATATTGGTTGCTGGCCGTCTGCTAATGTCTACAAGTGTGATCCATCGAAAAACCATGAAAGCAAAATGTTTAACTTATTGGTTCTTTATGAACACTTTGTGGAACAAATATTAAACATTAATAGTGAATGTTATATGAAAAGTAATGTTAACCCATACAGGGCGATAAAAATGACTATGTAACAAACGGTTTAAAAAGTACTATGATAATAAACTCGGAGCTAACTGAGTGGTGGACTACATTGACTCTAAATGAAAAAGAAAAGATAAATGCCGAGAGCACAGCTATTTTAAAAAGATAATACATGACCATCCTCTCATTACTATTACAAGTTATATTTAAAATAATAATAAACTATTATAGCTTGTAATATTTATCTAAAAACTGAAACAAGCGCGTGAACTATTTTTTTTTGGTAAACAAAGAAAGCATGAAAAGTTGGCTTGATTATTTATTCTACAGATACCCTGCCAAATTACTATTATCTCATGCAAGGTACTGTAATTATCCGAAGATCTAATACAATCATACATCTGTATAGTTGCATACATAGTAGCATACACACGTAACGACTCCTTAACGAAAATGTACATAGACCCTTACAGACTTTTGGACTGAGCAAACAGAGTCCAACAAAGTAACAAACATCATTCTACAGTTAGCAAACCAGCAGCAGCTTCAAGCTTGTAGCACACACATAAGCACCACTTTTTTGTACTATTGTCTAAAGCTTCGCACACAGCATAGGCCTCCGAAAGTATC
Source organism: Dermanyssus gallinae (assembly GCA_003439945.1). Lineage (NCBI taxonomy): Eukaryota > Metazoa > Arthropoda > Arachnida > Mesostigmata > Dermanyssidae > Dermanyssus > Dermanyssus gallinae. The sequence continues at coordinate 85,056 of QVRM01002564.1, read as the reverse complement.
CATACGTTGTGTGCCGTCTAATCTCAGTAGCCTCCGCATACCTTTCTCTCCTCCCCGATCAACCTCTTCAGATCTAATCCCTAGACTCCAAAGTTATTAAATATTTAACAAAGAGGTAATTCGCCGTTCTCAGCCGTCTCAATGGTCCGCCTAATTCGTGCCTGTCGAACATGTGCACGTGTAAAGAATACACACGCACACGAGCACAAAGACAGAAATAGAGAAGACGTTTGCCAAGACTTACCGTCTAATTGCACTGTTGTCGTTTTTTTGCAAAGTTTTTTGATGAGTGTGTTAGTTGCTTAAAGAAGTGCGAATACAACGAATTAGTGTTAACGGAGGCGATTTACATATATATATATATATATATATATATATATATAATTTCGATACCAATCTTGTATACCTGCAAGTATGACACTGTAAATTATATTGTAGGTCGACACCGATTCACTAGAAATGGCCGTGATAATTGATCTCAACACAAGCCAAAGATACTATTATGCTATGCTCACATGCACGATCACATTATCAGTTACCAATTAGTTACTATTAGGTTGTTAGATTAAATAGCCCACTAATACAGGCCGTTGTGCATAAGATGGCAACTTCACGTTCTGATCTAGAAATATTGTCGTAGAAAGTGATTAGAAATTAAGCACGGCTGTGCTTTGCCTCATATGGTTTGCACAGGGGTTTCTACTGTAAACGCAGGCTTCATTGCGCTGTGGTACAGGTTCAGTAATGTGAGACCAAAGCACCTATACCTTATATAGAATCAAACGCATTTTCTAAGAAGCTGGTTCATAATTCCAGACCATCATCCATCCCCTACGGGCTTGGAACTCACCGTGAGCTATATCATTTCTGATCCACGGTTAGTATTAGTATTGCAACCACATGTCAAACAATTCTGTGGCCTTTACTGATTTACGCAAATTATGATGAAAATGATTGAAATTAAATCAAATTCCCTCAAGACAATAAGAACAAGTAGACATAAAAATTAAGCATACTGCAATTTCACGTACATTTAGCACCATTAAAACGTTTACGTGCACGTCTTCATACCGTAATCAAACTCGCGCTAAAGCTTTAATTTGATATTTGTCTGAGTACCCTAGGAAGAGCTCTCACGGATGCAATGAGCGGCTCGTGCCAACCATCATTGCCAAGCCCTTCGAGGTTAGATACGAGTCACGACTAAGTCATAACATCGGAGTTTTATTAAGAGGTACCTAAATTGCTCGCGTTAACGACGCTAAAGAGTGGCGGCTTCCCTAGTTAGAAGTATTTGTTTACCTAATGGAATTTGAAAAGTTAATTTGTGAGAACTTAGTTTAGGGCGGTTGGCCCTATTTGGTTATTATGTAGCGTGTCCATTTTCAGCATATATCCTATTTTGTCCAAAATATAATAACGCTGTCTACAAGAAGGGAAATAATCACATTGAAAACAGTTACTAGAGTCCTGGACTACCTACTTTTTAACTTTCATGACGATTTTCAATGACTTGAAAACACAGTATTACTATTAATGTCTATATAATAAAGCACATGAATGTACACTTTATAGGGATACTTTTGGTACCAGATAGACGAAGCTCCCGTAAGTAAAGCGATAACTCTAAAGCCGTCTTCCCTCCGGCCCAATGTCGGACTTTCATAAAGCTAGGGAAAAAGACAGACAAAATATGTTAGCGGTTTCTGTGCGGTCTGTATCTGGCGGCCGCTAATGTCCCTTCCTGTTAACACGGCGCTGTGTCTGGTTTCCCTACCGAATCCGGGTGGAACAGTTCATCTACCCGGAATGGCGCCTTTTGTGAAGTGATGTCTGACCAACCACATCAATATAGCAGATAATAGTAATTTTACTCTCACTGTCCCAGTCCATTTTGAACAAATTCTACCACCTCTTGAAATTCGTTTACTTAAGTAAAACAAACAAAAAAAGAAACATATGTATGATAAATATATGGTCGATCTCTTTTCAAATCAGATAATCGGCTAATTAGCTAGGCTGTTCGACGCTGCGGTTCTACCGTATGTAGCTAACGTGAGTGCTAACGTGTTTCGAGAATGCATACGTCAGATGGAAATAAAATACAGGCCATAAGTTCAATGCGGAATGTGTGCTAGTTCTCTTCGGTATCCGCCCGTCGCACGCAGTTAAGTGCCAGCACTAACCTAAATGGCAAAGATCTTCCAATCTGCTGCGCTGTCTAGGCTTATTCAGAATCGAATCAAATGCCGTTAGTCGATCTAACTGAACGTAGGCTGCTGTAAATTTTAGAAAGCTAGGTATGTGAATATGCTGCATGCACGGTGCCCTAATACCTAATTTAGATTCAACGGTAGTTCCAATAGAAAATATGAATAGGAAATCACCTTTCTAGCGTAGGCTGCTTTAAGTGGCCTGCCAAACGATACTTGTCGTTTCATCTTCGTCAACTAGCGATTTAAGCCACACGTTTTATCAATATTTGCTATTCACGTGCGTTATTGCTATTAATATTATAGCGCGTCTTTCCGTTTCATAGGCCATAGCTAACTGAACAGTTCTCTACTCCCGCAATTCGTACAGATTCGTATAGAGCCTACGTAGATATAACGCCGTTTCGTATAGAGCCTACGTCGATAGAACGCCGTTTCGTATAGAGCTTACGTAGATAGAACGCCGTTAGAGCAATAACTGTTAGCGCGATTGCCTGTCATTTAAGCTATAAGCCCTTTGCCGTGTCCATTAAGCAAGCTCCTACAACGAGTCATCGACCGTTGCCATTATATCTGTGGCTGCTGACTGGGCGGTGTACTTACACTTGAGTTCTTATTCGCTTGGACGTACAGGTATTTATTGCTCTGAAATGTTGTTAGCCGCCACTTTTACTTTCCACGACGCCGCAGTTCTGAAGAAAAACGGCCATCCAAAATACTTTAAATATCTACACGCCTCTTTGCCATGAGAGCTATGGAATGAACGTGGAGTCTGATGTCAAACTAGAAACGTTTGGTTTCTAGCGCAAATGGTTTCCTCCACAAGAGACGCAAGCAGAGTGCTGCAAGTTTCTTATGCTATGATTGTATTCATGGCAGAATCAGAGCTGCATGTTTGTACGCGAACCTAAAACGGCCAAGCAGGTTAGGTAAGGCTGCGTTTCTGCTCCGAACAATGCTTAAAGTCCTCAAACAATGCTTCATTTTTATGAAATGCTGGTACACACGTCCTTAATCTGACAGCACGAACACAGCTTTGTCCGCCTTGTTTTTATAATAATGCGCAAATACGCTTAGATTTTCTTATCAAGAAGGGTACGTTGAAACAGCTATTTGCCTCGTTTCAACTTTGATTTCTGATTTACCCTAAATAAAGCTCTCAGTGCAGACAAAGAGCGCACTTTTTATAACTGAATATGTATACGCTATACTTATGGTTACTATAGTTCTGGTTCACCACCTAGTCAGCGAGGGGTAGAACAGTCTTGTTCATAAATCTTTAGTTACCGCTGTCAGACCAACTAATCAACTAACTGTCCCCAGTGTTAATTTTCCTATCACCTTTGCCGTGAATTTAAGCATTGTAAAATGTATTTCTACACGTAAACCATGTTTGAATTGAACACAACTGAGCTAACACAAATTGTAGAATAATGTCTCTGGGTATGTGGTATTGTGTACACACGAGTCAAATGGTAGAACATTATGTTGCAAGCTTCTTTTGCAATGTCCTAGGATACGATCTCGAAATATTGTGGTTGTGCATTATGCACAAATTTACGGAAAGAAACCTGTTGCGCCAAAACTTTTGTAACGAATATTCTCCTCTTTAAATACTTGCATGATGTTATGCAGTACAATACATTATAAATATGTGAATCTTGAAAATCCGTGTGAGTTTTCCCACGTTACATTGAGGGGCGCCTTTAAGGCACGCCTTCAAGCATCAATACGTGTCGGCTATCGAGCACAAGTCTGTGAGGTATGGTTGCACAGTTGAACTATGTGCTAGGATCACAAGACCTCAACGAGATGGTACGCGCTTGTGCTACTCAGATGCATGCTATCAGACATTTATAAATGTCAGCTATCACTGCATACTTCACTATTATATTGTATATTGTCGCAACAATCCAAGAGCCCCAAAGTCGCGCGGGTTGATGATCACAAGTCTATTGTGTTTTCGTTTTTCCTGCGTCCTACTTACCTGCCTACGTCTTTACCTATTCGGCGTTTGGACTTAGACCTAAAAAGTATAACCTGCAAAGTGTGGAAGAGATTCAGAGCGGTCGCGTGTAGACCACGCACGCCGCACCCTTCCTTTATTGTCTGTAAGGGAGGACCCGCAATGGAATATTAAACTTGGCGCTAATGTTACATCTTCTCATTGACGCACTAGCCCACAATGGCACCTATGCGTCTCCTCCGGACGCGAGGCGCACGCGAATGCACCACGACACCGGGATCGACTTAGCAGCAACAATGAGCAAGTTAACTCGGTGAAGGAGAAAACAAGATAATTTTCATGAGCGTAGATTACCCAGGATTACAGCTTATCTAGAAAGACGAAATTGTTGTTCGATTAATACTACCCGAGTTCGAATATCCAGCTTAAATTAATGATGCAGAAACAAAGGCGATACTAGGCAAACGGGGCTGCGTCTTTCGCGCAGCTAGATAACACTAAACGCAAAACAATCAAACATTCGAATGCGGCGCGGTCAGATCAGCTGTTCTCTTGCCCAGTTCCGCCAAATCACTTAGTAACATTACTCCTTTTGGATACAGTGAGCAGTAACAAGACTATACGTTTACAAGGAAGATACATGCCTAGTAACGTACAAGTTTTACTGTCGTGAACAAATGAAAGGTGTCCTTGGATTGAAGGCATTTTAAGTATAGCTCTGAACTTCTGAACGACTCAAATTATATTTAGCAGCGTTCGCTACGCATAAGATAATATTAATAATTTTTATTATTGTGTCCTCCTAATCCTACCTCCATACTCGCTACGCCAACTGGGACAGTGTACCGCAGATCTCTCTATGTAACGAGTTAGTAGTGTGTGCCTCTCTAGATCACTACTACCTTGTGCTTGCAATATGTTTGGCTATGTAACAGTTCTATTATTATTTCATCTTCATATTACCTCAGTACAGTGAGAGGGTATTGCTGCGTATTTAAATGAAAAATCTTACGGCTGCTCAACTAAAGAAAGGTAACGCAATAAAACATTGCACTACATAAAAGTATCTAGCGTGGCGTACAAATAGGTGAAAGTTTACTGTACCACACTGTACCACATGGTCTATATACAAAAAGAGCAGTATATATATATATATATATATATATATATATAGTACTGATCAAACAGTGTATATAAGTGGCGTATTAAACATAGCAGTATTCTACCGTGTCTTGTACTACAGTGTATTTATATTTCACTTTTATCGCAATAACGCTGCATTTCAAGATGGTACATACAGTGTATGTAAAGCACCATAATAGTGCCATTATACGGATATAAGTATACATAAGGCACAAGCAAAAACGGTAAAGCAAAAAAAAAAGCGACGAGCCTCGTGCTCGACCCGCGCCTTCCTGCCGCGTCTTCTACCTCATGACAGAGTCGAGATATTTGATTCCGTTCATCTAATAAGCTGCGGAAGAGTGCATGCGGGACACGGTTTCCGCCATTCTATATCCAGCTCCTACGTAGGTTATGTTGTGGCGATGTCGGGAGAGCGAGGGGCAGCCGACGATTGTGTGGTCTGCCGCGTTCGGGAGACGAGAGTAACATAGGATGCAGGTGTTCGTTAGGGATTTCCTGGATCGAGCAAAAAAAAAGCGCATAGCCATGGTGCGCTGGGCGCCACGGAGGGCCCGGCGGTGTTGGGTCCGAAGAGCTAGGTCGACCCATACCGGGCCGCATTCAAGGCCGCTACGGCCGTCAGCACTCGGCCCCCCTTCTCTCGGCAGAATCCGTGGGAAATTGCGCGAGACCTACGCTACCTTTTTGCTGACACATCCGATGTGCGCCTTTCTTGTAAGGCCGGTGCCCATCGGCACACCAAAATATTTTGCCTGTCTCTTCAGGGCAACGGAGTGGCTTGCCACCTCTATATGGATCCCGCGGGTCTTTTTATGGCCCGTCAGATAAAGCGCCTCCGTTTTCTGCGCGGCGAGTTCAAGAGTTCATTCATCTAGCGATGTTTCCCGCCGTGCGGTCACCAACATCGCCGGATCGTCAGCTAATGCGATCGTTTAAACCCTTTCGGCAGGTCGGGGCTTTGTTGGTCTCAGTTACGCTTTTGACACTGCTCCGCGCAATACTGTACTACAGAAGCTCGCCAATGCAGGTGTTGGCCTCAAGACACACGGGTATTCACACCCGTACAATGCAATAAATGAGGGCATTTTTGAGCGCACGCCACTTTCAAGTAAAGGTTGGTACTAAACTACGTCGGCCATATCTTGCATTAGCTGGTGTGCCCCACAGAAGATGTCTATCCCCTCTTCTGCATACAACTTTTGTTTAATGCATAAACAGCACTTGCCACCTAAAATCAAATAAACTGAATAATTAGATGACATGTAGCTAGGTTTTCCTGTCTGCTCGAGGTACTTCTATGCTGTTCTGTAATCAGCTGTGGACGGCCGATGATGTTGTGTTCTTGCTTAATGGTGTTGCAAAAATGGCATGACTCCTTCATCCTTCAATTGCGTAATACTGAAGCATAGATAATATGAAAAAATGCACTACTGCGTTTACCCGACCCTCTCGCACGTTACCTAGGGTGTCGGGCGAGCGCTATCATAGACCTGTTGCAAAATATAGGGATCGATATATAATTTATTTCAATAGGATAGCGCATGTCCGACAGCCTAGTTCAATAAGACCTGCAAGCAGGCTGCCTTTCGAGTTGCTTGTACTAAATAATACTTCGCGCCGATAAGATATGGTAACAGCAAGCAGCGCACATTAATCCAAGCTTGCTCCTACTAACTCTCTCACCCTTCCTGGAAAGTCTACTTAAAGCGCACGGTCTAGTTTTACCGTTGAATCGTACAAATCAACAAGAATTCCCTTGATGATCATCTGCCTCTGGATATAGGAATACAAAGTTAAGTATCTGCAGAGCTGCTTTACTAAATAGCAGAAAATTTATTTCAGCGCTTTCTTAGAAAAACGCATTGCCTGGTTCCGATGTCACTTGACGACAAGGCATTGAAAAATACTCGTATACGCGGCCGAGCATCGAAACTACATAAAGGTCCAGCTTTACGTTGTTTGACAGGCTGGTCTCCATCGACACGGATATAAAGGTAATTTTTAAATGTTTGTGTGTAGCTACTTATATATGTTATTTCTTAACGAAGTGCGACCTATCATCCTATCTTAGCACATAAGTGAGGGTTAGTCAGCACCAGTCTGTATGTAGACTGATGTATGTAGCTTGGTATGTTGCAATAGGAAACTATGCCATAGGCTTTCAATTATTCAACAACTATAAATGCTCAATCCCAACGTATTTGCGGTCTTCGTTATGGCAAAACTCCCTGAAGTAAGAATGTTAGCAATTAATTATAGTATGGTAACCGTAGGCGTTGCCATTAAACTAGGACAACAGCGCTAATCCTCAAAGCGTTCCTGGATATACACACGTAAGGTTAACACCTGTATATATTTGCCACGCTTTTATATAAACGCATACCGCTGCGGTATACGTTCATACAACAGCTTTATATATATATATATATATATATATATATATATATATGCCCGCTTGTCGCTTGCTTCTAAACGTGTAACTAGATAAAAACAGATATTTCGAAACGGAGTTCAATCCAATCTGGCAAACTTGGCATGTGTCAGTGGAAATATTCGTAGCAGACTTGCCTATTCAATCAAGACACGTTCACCCCAATCACTGCTTGGATTCAGGGCCAGAACAATACCTAAAGACAGGCTGTCTTTAGGTATTGTTCTGGCACAGCCTCACGCACTGGCTTTATAAACCTGAGCTTATAAAGCCAGTGCGTGAGGTTTCCGGCTTAGGCGGCTAACGCACCATTAAAAACGGGGCGTTGCCATGGCAACCATGATTGATGATGAACAGACAATTGCAAGTTTGAGCTTCGGCCTTGCTGATTGTATTACCAGGACGTGCGTGTCATTGCCCATGTTAATCCAGTAATGTGAACGCGATGACGATAAATGCGTTTAGATCGTGCCACTATCGTGCCACAGTTTAAATGTGATTTTCAGGGCTTAAAAGACACACTTATATATATATATATATATACTCAGTTAAATCCGTACAAATCTTCGGTTTGCGTGAGCAGTCAGCCCACTTACAATAGAACAAAAACACATTATCCTCACGGGCTGCCGGCGCAACATGAGTCCAGAATATGACCGAAGACCAACCGTTAACCAATTGCTTCGTGCCAGACATCGACCAGCCGAAATCAGCCGACTCTACAGAGATGCAGTAGAAACAGGGCTAGGTGGTGCAACACCTGGAAGGAAGATTCACAACCGCCGACGAGAAGTGAGGACGCTAAAAGTAATGAAAATGGTGCAAAACTGCGTTTTTAAGAATCCAAGTCTATGGATGCGCCGTTTAGCAATTAAATTAAATATGAGTGTCTATTCTATGCTTCGGATAAATATCGAAGAACTCCGCTACAAGTCTTACACGTTCAAAGTCAGACAGAGGTTGTCTGAGGCCACGAAAATTAAGAGGATAGTTTAACCTTTTTAAGTTTTAATTAGCATAACCCGAAAAATGACCGGTGGCTCGCAAAGGACTCCGGGGATGTACCAATCGTGCATAGAACCAAACATCCTGCCAATGTGCACGTCCTAAGTGTTGTGTCCAATGAAGAAGACGCAATGCCCTTACACTTTTGGACAAACACGAAACCGTCTCAAAAGAAGTGTATTTACGTATTCTGCAAAGGGTGGTAAAACCATAGATTGATAGATTTCCAATGGAAGAAAATATGTCTTTTAACAAGACGGCGCTCCCGCCCATACCCGCAACCTCGTCCAGGATTGGCTGCGGCACAACATGACGGCGATCCGGGACAAGACGGTGTGGCCCCCTAGCAGATCAGACTTGTCTCCTGGATTTCTATGTATGGGGCGCTGTTGAGCGAGAGTCCTCTGATTGTCAAATCGCTCAAGAATCTCAATTTGCTAACTTTGACGAAGGCCTGTAGGAGCTTTCGCGTCAGAATGGAAACTGTAATTGCTGCTGATGGTGGCTACATTAAATACAAATATTCCTCAGAAGCGTCCCTAACGGCACGTAAAAAATATCACCGAAATAGTTGTTTTCATTTAGATATAAATTGCAAAACGGTTAAGTCCGGAATTAGCTGAGTATATAAAGTGTGTTGCAAAAAATTAGCAACTCATGTTTTTTGGTGATAATTTCGGCTTGATTTAATTGAATGGCTGAATTTTAAGCGCATGATGTACATAACAAAACGCGAGTATGGTGTTAATTTCGTTGCAATCTCACAATCAGTTCATACAAAAAATAAAAAAGTGTGAAAAAACAGTGTTGCAAAATATTAGCAACAATAACGCCTTACGGCGTATTCGATTCTTAGCAGGGCTGTATGACTTATTTAATACTACATATTCTATTCTTGAAACGGGGTTTTCGTCCCTTCTTCTGAATCAAATCGTAAACTTGGTCTTTCATGGAGTAATAATAAGCTGTTGTAAGTACGAAAGTGGAATATTAGTCCATGCTTGCTGGACAGCTTCTTTGACGTCCGACAAATTATTATATTGTCGACAATTTGCGTAAATCTGCTTCACCAAATGTCCCCAAATATTTTCGATGGGATTCAGGTCTGGACTCAATGCCGGCCACTCAAAAAGTGGCACTCCTTGTTCTTGAAAAAAGGCTATAGTGCTAGCCGAGGTTTGAAACGTGGCGCTGTCTTGTTGAAAAGCTGTGTCAGGTCCCCCAATTCTTCTGAATTGGGCTTCTAACTGGGAACCGACGATACGCTGGTACTTGTCGGAATTGTTTCGGCCCACAATCGCGACTAATTCGGATTTCCCATTATATCCAAACGCGCCGTAATATTTCACAGAACCACCACCGGCCACACGTTTCGACAACCATTTAGGTTCCTTCCGTAAGTCGTGCCAATAGTACTGACAGCCGTCAGCGCCATCGAGATTAAATTTCTTTTCATCCGAGAAGACGATGTTTTTCCACTTGTTATCCCAAGTTTGGTATCTATGCGAAAATTCACGCCGTGCGACAATGTGCTTCGGTTGCAGTCGCGGCATAAGCTTCCTTTTCGCGTATCGCACGTTTTTGTCAGAACTTAACGCTCAGTACACTGTAGATCGGTGCACTGGCACTCCCAAAGTAGTCCTGATCCTGAAAGAAGACATTTGGTCATGAGTAGCCAACTGTATGATGCTTCGCCGATCTCGAATAGTCAAAACTGGCTTACGCCCACTGTTAGATCTGCACCTTTGGTTCACTCCAGGGTGTAAGAACCTGCTGATGGTGCTCTTATGCCGTCTTAATCTGGTTGCTATAACAGTTACTGTATGACCGAGCTCAGCATATGCCTCAATTCTTGTCTTTTCGTTATCCTAGAGATCCTTTGTACGACCCATGGTTTAAACATACGCCTCGCCGTAAGTTTGGAACAACGACTAAGCTGTAGAATATTTTGCAGCTATTGAACGATTGATTTAGCGTGACAATACAGGTATTCCTGACATTTGATCTCCGGAATCGAATATCAGCTGTAGTATCGACTATCCTCTACAATTAAGACCTGTGTTGTTAGCATGTTATTGTTGCTAATATTTTGCAACACTGTTTTTTCATACTTTTTTATTTTACTAAAATAACACCCTACTCGTGTTTCGTCATGTACATCATGCTTAAAATTTCAAGCCATTCAAATAAACCAAGCCGAAATTATCACCAAAAAACATGAGTTGTTAATTTTTTGCAACACACTTTATATATAATATGAAAATGTATATATATATATATATATATACACTTTATATATAATATGAAAATGTATGTATATATATATATATATAATATGTAAATAACTTAATAGTGCATAAGGTCCTTTATTATAAAGCATCTCGGTTTCATACAGATGTGATAGTGGTATCCGTTCCAGATCATTTGGCAGCTTAACGACTGGCTTTACACGGCTCCCGCCGGTAACCCAGTCGTTAAGCTCGCTAACAACCCCGTCGACGGCAGCGATGGCACCCATCGGCGCGACAAACTCCTCAAGTAACATCAATACATACCAACGCGCTATCTCAGAAACTTCTTTGCCACGTGTAATGAAATTATCGCCAGCCCTCTACTGCAATGACCTCGAAAAAATGTTGACATCATCGGAAGGGGTACGGCACCTGAGGCCATCCGTCAGAACGCCTTCAACTAGGCCCGTCGTGACCACATACTGAAGACAGTATTCGTCCATTGGACAGAGGCGGCGCCCTGGTTAACCAAGCCTATAGATCCAGTTCGAAACTCTCACTTGCAAATAGAACGATTTTTTCATGTAGCGGCGTGTAGCAGGGCGACCCCTTGGTGTGCCATTGTTTTGATTAGCCATTAAGGGAATGGTCTATTCTATCCAGTCTCCTTTGAGCCCTTAGTACCTAGACGCTGGCACCATCGGGGGAGAAGCATCAGTGGTACAAGCAGACATCAAGAGAGTTGTTAACTTCAGACTGCAGAGTGGGCTTAAGCTCAACTCCCAGAAGTGCGAACTTATTTACAAGGGCCAACCTAGCCTGTCCGTTTTCGAGACACTCCATCCCGGGCGCGGAAAACTCCTCAAGGCAACGAAAATTATACTTTTAGTGTCCCCTGTGGTGTCGGCTGCCATTCGTTTGAAACTCGCATGGAGGATATAGAGCCTTCTCTCCCGTAGAGATCTCCAGATTAAACCTCTCAGAGACCTACTCCCAGAGGCAAACAAACGCCTGCAGAGGTCCTACGACGACCTTATCGTCTACCCGAAGAACCAGCTCTTACTCTCTGAAGCATTAACCACGGCAGACAGAGCGCGGTCGTCTGCGTGTGGTCGTCCAGAAAGAAGCCAGCAAATGGTTTCAAGCCATCCCCTCCAAAAACCTGGGTTATTTAACTACGAAAGCTTGCGTCTATGCATCAGTTTATGAGGGGGTGGGGAGCAGGGCTGACTGAGGAGCACCAGCGTCCGTGCGGAACACAGGTGGACATCTGAAAGACCCACGGGCTCTCCTGCAGAAGAAGCAACGAACGTCAAAGCCGTCACAGCGAGGTTATTGAGATTACAGCCCGGGCCTTCAGGTCAGCTCTAATGCCGTGCATACGAGAACCAACTGGCCTCTTGAGAGACGACGAAAAAAGAACGGACAGTTTTACCCTTATCCCCATTTAAAAGAAAAGATGCGCTTCTTTGAGATGCGAAAATCGCCGACACGCTCACCCCCTCGAACCTGGAGGATATTGCATCTGCCGCTGACTTTTCGGCACGCAAGGCTGAATGTCTATACCCAACCCACCAACGAGTAAATGTTCGTGCCGCTAGTATTTGGGACACTCGGGGGACTCGGCCGTTGTCTCAGAAAATTGGCTAACGAATATAACTGGCGACAGAGGAGAAAAGAGCTCATGGCTTTCTACTTCAGCGGCTATCTCTGGCGGTTCAGCGCGGCAATGCGGCAGTAATAATGAGCTGCCTTGAGGATAAGCTCGACCGCTAGCTCTCCTCACAAGCCCTCATGTAGTTAGTTAATCGCAATTCCCTGTAACCCTAAAATTAATAAATATATGTTAAATTTCTATGTTCCTTATAGGTTCTCGATATGAGTCTTCGCTGTAAATGGTACTTTGTTAAGTGCTAAGGGCCCTCTTTCCGCGCATCTTTATGGCAAGTGTTGTCGATGCGCTCTTTGGAAGCCTTAATACACGCTAAACAAAGCAGGCGTTCTACTCGCTCGATTTGTTCAGAGCCAGGCATGGTGCAATTGTAAGAAAGCCGTATGTTGCTACAGGGAGATCTTTGATTTTCAAACAATAGGTCTTTATGTCTATCATCATATAATATAACATCATTCATATTGCCATGAACAAAAGCATTGCAGACGTATTTTTGGCTTGTATCTGCCTAGTAGGTCTGCTAAAGTAGAGCCTGTGGGTTAATATGATGCCTAGATACGAAAATTGGCTTACTTACATGAGTGGTTCTCCATATACCGCTAAACTATGATATCTGGCCGCTTATGACCCTCCTCTGATATATATATATATATATATATATATATATATATATATATATATATAAATATATCCAAACATACATCCTAGTTTCACACAAATGTAGTCGATATTTTCAGTTGAGTTCGACTGGCGGGTTTCACTACTGCCTCTCATGCTTTCAGCATGATTTAGATCATTTGGATTAACTGAGTGCTTGCATAGAAATTTGCACCACACAATGTGATTATGGGTAGTAATAATAATGATAACAATAACCTTGAAAAGGACGTATGGCTATTTTGGTCGAAAAATAGCCAGACACGGGAATGTGCTGTGAGCGAGCCTGTAAAAGATACATCACCATGTAAATATACCGACTTATGTATCAATACGCGCGCAGCGTATATTGACGCTGATAGTATTAGCAGGCTGCGCCCGACGAACCTAGTCAGGCTCAGCGAGACTTTTCGTACGTTTTCCGCCCACTCTATTGACGTACTGCCAACTTTTCTCAGGCCACAGGTGTATGTTAGGGGCACACTAAACAATAGACCCCATATGTTTACACAATGCCGACAACTGATGTGCGACGACCGAGTGAACGTCTGGAGAGGGAGATCGAGACAAGAGCAGTATAAGTACATAATGGGCGTTTGCATAATAGACGTCGTAATCATGTTGTGGCGGCAGTGCCCGACGAATTGGACGACAGCGAAGTTCAATAAAAGATCACCCTCTCCCGACCAATGAGCAGAGAGTACGGAGAATTTACGCTTCACTTCGCTTGCAGCAGTTGCTATGGTCGGATGTTTTCGGCGTAAGTACAGTACACGTGAGCACCACTAACACTTACGGTAAGTACTGAACGACGATATGAATTGCAGTTTTGATGCTGTCCGCCAATATATATATATATATATATATATATATATTTATTTATTTATATATGTATATATATATTTATTTATTTATATATATATATATATATATATATATATATATATATATAAATATATATATATGTTATCTTCGTTTTGTTTATTTACCGTGAGCTTAGCGGATATTCTAAAGATTATTTATACAATGTCACTGGATCTTTCGTTGCGGCCACTGCTGAAGTAATCGCGTTAATTGAAAAGCCTACAAAAATTCAATTCTTAGACAATTATTGCGAGTTTAGCAATTATTTAAGGCCATAGCCATGTCCTTAAACAGTTGCAGATCCCCGCAAAGGCGCGCATCGATCTCGTCTAGTGGAAAGCTGAATAGCAGTAACATAATCACCAGGAGGGGGTAATGAACCCCATATAGTCTCCCGACTTCCTGGCCAAATCCGCTTGCTAGTACGTGGATATCTCTATTAGCTTTAAAAACAATCCCGTTTTAATTACTCCACGATATATGACGCCGGCATTACTTCTGTAGGCAATATTCCGCCTATCTGCTCTCGTGCGTTCTCTTTATTTACTGATGCCACAGCGCCTCCCGTATTGACTAGGAATCTGTCTACCTTCCCATTATTCTTTGCTTTGCGGCACCTCCGATATATTGTAAATAAACCAAGATAGATACCAGCATGTTTAACTCTAACCTCGTCTTCTCTTTTGATCGAATTGTAGCGTGCCTCAACTGCATCCGCGCAGGTGTGCTCCGTTTCTGCGGTTTTCGTTACCGGTGTGAACTGACTGAACAAGCCGGACATATGGTATATCTATTGCAGTGGCTTAAGCACCTGCTGAAGATCGTAGAAATCGTGTTTCGTGCTGCATAGCATGTGATGAAACTCGTGGGATGCAAGCGACGTAGTCTAAGGTAGACGTCATCGTGACTGCGGTTTCTGTGTCCAGCAGATGGTTGATTCTAATTCAAGATTAAATGGGCGGACGCGGCATTTATTGGCAGCAGTATTTGTGAGCCTTTAAATGCTGCTGTCGCTAGAATTGCATTTCACTCACTCGACTCGCTATAAATTTGGGGGTATCCCTTCCTCACAGGGTCATATAGCCGTCCCAATAGTATCGGAGAGCACCGGATCAATCGCCCTGAGCCACCCCGTTAATCTATGTAATTTCTATCGCAACAACGTAATTTCCATCCCATTGTAATATCCCAGAATAATACATCGGGCACATCTGGCCTGGAACGCCGTTCGATACCAGTAGCCCATCTTCCTGCTCTAGAAGCAACTCGACGGCCTCTGTGCTTCTCTGATGTATTTTTCCTTTCCGATGTATCTTGTTAATCTCAGCTAAGGACTGACCAGTCCTACAGAATGCGCTCAATTTGCAAGAAAGTATCATTTTATTATTAGCAGCTTTTTTTCGTGCCTGGGTCAGCCTCATATTTGCTTTGATCTAGCGGTTAAGTGCCCCAGAATGTCTATACTTATCAATTGCGCAACCAGCCGCTAGTCGCTTGAGGGTGGACACAAAGTCTCCGAAACTTTTGCCTGGAAAGTCTCGTCATCAGTAGAAATTGTATTGGCCAGCACATTTTTCTTCTGAAAACAGGAGAGTTCTCATAAACATCCGGCTATTGCTGTCCAAAAGGTCTCCAGAGACAGACGGGCTTCCTGATATACACATCTCATCTTGGCCCTAACACACCTCCTCTGAGGAGCAGTGGGGGTTGCTCCCCTTTAACGACGAACACACTCGAAAACCGTTTTGAAGTCTATATATATGTTGCATAAGTCATCTTAATTATTCTAAAGCCTTCCTTATATGATTTATGACCTCGTCTGATTACTATTCAGATTCTTTAGCATTTGTACGTTACAAAAACAATTATGTACTAAAGCCCTAACACCAAAAGGGAAAACAAAGATCCAGAGAAGCACCGAAAGGTTATTATTTGGAACCTGATTGGCTTATTGTTACGCAACCAATCATCTAAGCTGACTGTCACTTCAAAGGAAGATGCACCCTTGTGAGAACCTCGAAGCTTCAACACTCAATGTCACCACGGTTACTGAACATCAGGCCGATGGTCACATCCATTAGGACTCTTCTACACGCAATGTCGTCACGTGAGTTGGCAGGACGCAAACCCACGTTGTCTATCATTCCGGTAAACACGTCGCGTTTATCGGGTTAATAGTTTGCTTCTGCCCCATCAATTCTGCAGTTTGTAGTTGGCAGTGTCACATTTAACATTGTTAAATCTGACTGATATAGGATGTCGCTATGCACTTTGCGTATAATGCCAAATACGGCACTGTTCACTTTGGAATGTAACTCGAACACTGCTGGCGTTTGAACGCGGCAAAGCCAAACAGGCATGCAACCGCCGACGTCCCATCATCTCCTAAGCCCTGAACTATTTCTCAGAGTCTTTGTGACAGTGTAATATTCGGTTCGTTCTAATTCTCAAATTCGTAACGCAGGTCAGTTGCTGTCCGCAGTTTCACGACGCAGCCGCGGCGTACTTCGCACATCCGAACATGTTACCGGTGTACAGGTCTTATATGACATACCCTACAAAACACACGTAAATTGAACGGGGTCAAGTGCTACGGTATTCTTTCACCGCTCTCAATGAACACACTCAGGGAAAATGATAAACCGGGGTTTACTTGCGGGTGCGAACCTTATAAATCGCTTTTTAAAGTACACCGAAGCTAAAACAATGTATGTAGATGCGCCCAAGGACGGAGCAATAAAATGTACGCCTAACGCGTAGCCAGGGCCATTTACAACAGGGCTATTACGCAGATCCCTTCTGTGACTAGTCTTTCCTCACCTATTATTTCGTGAATATATATATATATATATATAGTGAGACTTTCCTTTATTTTATTAATATGAGCAAACCTTATAATACATTTGGTTTCATACAGTATTTAATTTAACCGGCAATTAGGCTCTTGCTACTACTACGGCTTCTGCTATTATCATTAGTACCGCCACCCATTGACAACACGCACATGTTAGATGCAACTTCTGTACTATTATATATATTTCCATCTTTATTACTTTTGTCTGTTACCATAACTATATCGTATGCAACAGAAAGTAGCTATCAGAAAAAAAAATTTGCATGAAAGAAGCTCTTACCGAGACTTTAGCTGTCTAGAGACCCTGGTCTGCAAGTGGAACAATTGGTTTGTGTATTCGGCAACACGCTCGGGTTTGGCTCATGCCGTATAAATGCAACATAAAAGTTCAATTTCTAGATCAGAGGAAGAACGTGTAAGCGTATCCATGCGAGCATGTCGATGAACATGCATAGTGTGAACATAAATACGCTAAAGATACGATGAAAAACACTCTTGAAGGTTGTAGGAGCTAGCAACAAAACACAAATACCACAGAAACAGCACAGACTAGGATTCTCGATTTAATTTATACCGCGATAGGTTTAGACTATCGTTGTATATTTGTCCGCTCGATATGCCCGTGCGGGTCAAAATTTACTAAGTTAGCGTTTGATTCCCGCTGTCGGCGCTCACTGCGAATCCCAATACAGTTGGTTTCACAAGCGTTTCTTAAGTTGTACTCTGGGAAACTAGAATCGACAAAATCCTCTCCCAGATGACTCCGGGCGAGACCCTGTTATAATACAGTGTTTGGAGCAAAGGGTATTGCTGTAAATTACCGCATCGTTGCCCAACTTACTCGATTATTCATGCTTGTATGTATCCTGCAGCAATAGCCTGTAGAACTTACTTTTCTGCTTTAAAATGGTACTCTTAGGTAGTTAGATAAATAAACGTAATGTTTTTGTTAGTTGTCTGTTACCACTTAGATTGCAGTAGACCGTTTTCGGAGAAACGCAATAGCCACTCTACTCGATCTCTAGGCAATGATAACACCAAAAATAAATACTTAATGTGCAAGCAAATTTGAGCACATGTATAGTACATAGGGTAACTAAACTACTAATACTTGTTATGAAACATGACAGGCGGTTATTTCCTCTAAGAACCTAGCGACTCGTCGGCGAGAAAGGAATGCCAGTATTCCTTGCGTCAAAAAGGGTCAAGGCCTCTTCGGTAGCACCCCGAGTAGCTAGCCCGCGTATATATATATATATATATATATATATATGGCCGCATAAAAATATGCTAATCAGTGGTGGACGAACTTTGTCCTGTAGCATTAGTAGCGGCGTTTTTGGCCGGAAACCCTGCCGCTGGTATGGCGAGATTGCGAAGCTCGTTTTTTGGCGCCCGTTGAGCTGGCAGGCGTTGAGCCTCGATTGTTCACCTCAACCCATTCAAACATCGAAGGCTGGGCGGGGAGACCACTGGCGTCCGGCCCTGTGGCGTTTCTCAACGCGCCCTGATCCGGTGCCTTGTAGAGGACCTTAAGCTTGTTCTTGTTGTCGAGCACGATCTCACCGTCCAGGTAGACCTCGTTGATAAAGCCCAGCAGGCGGTCGACCTGTGTCCAGAAACAGTACGTGACGTGAGCAAACGCACCCGCATAGGCGTGCCACGCAGGCAGCAAAAAAAATCATTTCCAACGCCTAATAAGCAACGCTGACGAGCAAACGTCGTCCAGTTGGTCTTTGCACTGCTAGTAGATTGTGGCGTAGCGTTAATTAGACTGCGCGATACCGCTAGTACTGTCGGTGTTCGTCGTAACGCTTGTCAAAAAAAATGTGAACGATTCGTGTAAGCAGAGAAATGATCATCAAATTGGCATTCGGACAGAACGTATTAGTTAGCTATCCCAGTCACCGGACAATAAATGAGTGAGTACAATGATGCCTTCGTGGTAGTGGTACTCAGATACAAACATTGTACCTGGTAATACTGGTGGTATGTACACTAATTTAGTGGTAATACTAGTGATGTGGCATAACTAACGATATAAGACCTCACAACCAATACAGAATGTAGTTTCTCTTATTTTAAAGTTTAAATGTAAAATTATTTCGTTATGATACAGACATGTTAGGGTTTATGCTTTCTGCTTTGCTTGCGTGTAATATAAGAGATAAATGCCTCGACACAAAGATAGGTATAATATCACATAATATGCTAAGAGCTTATGCTGCCTGACAAAGCAAACTTTTTCATTAAGCAAATATACATTTGAACTAAACAATGGCTGTAAGCGATATTTTGTAGCGTTAGGATGGTAGACGATGCACGATTGGCGTGACCTCGAGCGTTTCGGCTTTGCAAAGTACAAAACGCCGCATGCATCTATGCGGCCAACAACTACAAGGGGCAGACATAAAAAAAAGTATAGCAGGTGTATGATAGCGGTCCTTTGAAGAGCCAAATAAGTCTGCTGATTTTTTAAGAGTCCGTCGCAACGTCCATTAGCAAGAAAAATCAAAGCACATGCCCCAAGTACTGCCCGGTGTCATAGTAGTCTATATCTTGCATAGAAATGGATGCACTCATAACCAGCTGGTCTCGCGCATATCTAAAATATTGATGTTTCAGGATTAGAGTGAGGCACACCCATTGGCCAGTTACCCCCACCCATTCAAAAGTTTCCCATTGCTCCCGTCTAGGCTGCTTGCTTTAGGATTAAAGTGAGTTATACATGATTTCCTGACAGGACCTGAATGTAGTCCTCAAGGCCTCTCCGGTTAACACAAAGAAGCGCCTAAAAAGCTACTGATGTGGTATGCACCGAGCATGGTGACTTAGTGGCAAAGCCATAGCCTTCACAAAGTCCTGGGTTTGGCCCTGGACCGCCCACACCTAAATTGATTTTCGTTGTTTTTCATTTAGACAAGGTGAACAGAGTGGACTATTATCGGCCATGCTTGGACAAAGAACCGTTCACCCGCCTATAGTTGCTATATTTGAGGTTGCAAACAATGTTTATGCTTATTGTATGACTAGACGCGCCGATGCAAATCAAAACTTACATCCATCCTTTATGTAAGCGCACTTTTTGCAACAAATGTATCATTGGATTGTATTGTACTGCATAGTCTGCAGAATGTGTACGTCCTAGAGTTACAAACCTTTTCTGGAAGCGAGTGGACCTGCGATTCGATTGTAGCCGGCTGAACGGCAGACCTGGCGTCTCCACGAGCCATTCCAAAGAAGCCCTTCAAAATTGAATAGACAAACACATACATATTTATATGTATATATATATATATATATATATATATAATATATATATATATATATATATATATATAGTAGAATGTAAATCATATAATAAGCATGACCACTCCTTCCTACCTTGATTTTTCTGCCCATAAAACTGATGATCTCGTAGTCGTTGCACTGCTTCTCGATGTCCGCCTTGACCGACTGGAATGAGCTGATGATCAGCGTCACGAACAGGTTGAGCAGTATGACGGAGGTGATGAATGCGAACACGAAAAATACGAGCGGGCCGATGACGGGCGACGCCATGGAGATTTCGTCGAACTTGAACTGGCCGCGGGCCATATCGAAGCACGTCTCGGCCGACGTGACGAAGCTCGAGAACTCCTTCATCTTGGTGCCGAGCACCACGTAGAACACCTGCGTAAAGGCGAGGAAGATCACCCAGAACACGACGAAGAACGACGACAGGTCCTTCGAGCACTGCGACAGCGTCGAGTAGAGGACGCCGATACGCTTGTTGAAGCGCAGCAGCTTCGTAAACTTGAGGATCGAGATGAAGATGAGGAAGCTCATCAGGTAGCCGAACACCTCGTCGACGGCGGCCACCCGCTGCAGCTTGATGTAGGCGTTGCCGTGCGACCGCTCGAACACCCTGAGCACCTTGCGTGTCATCATCATTCGCGAGATGTAGAAGAATATGCACGAATAGCTCAGGCCGAGCACGACCAGCTCGGCGATGTTCCAGTACGAGCGGAAGTAGTCGACACGCAGCGCGCGGAAGTTCTTCACCTCGCGCACCGTGAAGTAGACGATGAAGCCGATGAACGAGATCTCACAGAGCAACACGAACAGACCGAATCCCTGGTGATAGCGCAGTAGGCGGATAGCGTCGATACGGTAGTTGGGTATAACTCCGCCGCCCGGATGGAATTCGGCGACGATCGTCACGACACCAAACAGGTTCACCTATTCGGTCGAACGTTTTGCAGTTCGTTAATAACTTCGTAAATAAATAAATAATAAATGCGCTTTCCTCCCGCGCTAGCTCCGAACAGCCCGAAGTCGTTTTACACGCTGTACAACATATGTCAATGATCTCTTACGTCACCGTGCGGTCATAAGACACGGTTAGCTATTTTTCGTTAGTAGAATTACCTAATTGGTATTATATATATGTATACCTAATTTAACAACTATAAAGAGTTGATGCCAGCCAGATCAATATGACTTGACACACTAGGCAGTTTTTGTCTAGAGCTTTTACGAAATGAGCGGTGGTTCCTCGCATAAGTATCGAAAGAGATCGATCGCCACGAAAGCACGCACCTCCAAGTATCGAGTGACCCGCACACAATTTGAGCTAATGTATTTAGCCAATAAAGGCTAAATGTCATGAGTCCCTGAAGTCGGACCATATTACTGTGAAGTATCGACTCAACGAACGGTATTCGTCAGCCTTTCGGTCGGTTTGGCTTGTGTATTATGTACAAATGTACAATTTACTGCAGTACGATAGGCCAATTATACATTTATACGGGTATTGGAAAATACGGGTATTGGCACTTAACGACAGTATATACATGCGCATAGTCGCCTCGCATAGATTCGCTTGGCGTTCGAGAGCATCGGCCTTGTACCCGGCGCGACCTGAGGCCGCGCTCAAATATTACGCTTGTATCTACACGCAAAAAAAACAACGCGAAAGAGTAGAAACATTGTTGCACTATATATCATCGAATGACGTTGCGAGTAGCGTGCTGCTATAGCGTGGTGAGCAGTGTATCATTTCGCGCGTTTGCCGACACTTGCCTGCGCATTGTAGACGGAGAACTCGACGAACACCGCCCGGGTGCCACCGTCGATCCAGTCGGAGACCTCAAGCTCTTTGATTCGCTTAATAATACTTTCCTTCGATCCTCGAATACGCATGATGTAACCACCACCTAAACGACGCTCAATCAAATCAACAGCACACCATTATCAGTAATGCGGTCTGTTTCTATTGTCAATGATGCGTCACATCCCTCTTGCTGGCGTTCGTCTTCCTTTGTTTTTCTTTACACAAGGTCTACTCAATTATTTGCGCTGGGGACATTAATGCTCCACAAGTAACCTAGCCAAACGTATATTCAACCGGTGGGTTGTGCAAGGAGGCAGCACGAATAATAATAATATTAATAATAATGACTGGTTACAGGGTACCGACTACCAGTACGATGAACGTTGCCAAAAAATACTTGACCTACCACTGATTACAGATCTCCAAATCGTTCCAGATATTACGACTTTTGACACCCCACTTCGACCCCACCATAAATCCACGTGTTTGGTAGTACACACGGATATACAAGCACAATGAAATGTGCATGAATGAATTTTTGTCTAAAAAGTTTGGTCGGAGTTTGGGCATTAAAGAAAGCGGCAGAAACACTACACAGAAGACCGTGAACAATATCTCAGACTGGGCCAATAAAATGTACAGCTTCTATTAGCACGATACTGGTTATTATTACTATGGTGTAATCGCCACATGTCATTGCAGCCATTTTTGAGTGATGTTACTTTATATTCGGTTCGTTTTCTGTCTCTTTTCTCCTGGCTCGAGCAACACCGGCCACTCTGGACATGTAAGGCAAAGCCAAGTGTCCACAGTATGCAATTGAAGCCAATAAGCCAGGCGGAATGCCAGGATGAAAGGAACGTACACCTGAAGCGGGCCAAGGCCATACGGTTTTTGCAATAGGCAACTTGGATGCGGCCCTTAACTACCTGTTGAGGTTGTGCTCGAAGCATACGTAAAGAGCACAGAGAGGGTTGCCCTACGTTGTAGACCAGACATGATGCAAAATGACGTGTTGTCCAACGTTGTATCTAGCTGTGGTAAGCGTATGGCTTGAAGCGTCCATTGCCATTGGATGTTTAGGATACTACATTAAACGGGCTTTATAACGAAGGCCTGCCTGGCTGGCATAATTATCACCTTGGATTACTTTGATGATGATGACTATTATTATGGAGTTTCTTTGTCTAGGACGGGTTTAGCCGTTGTTGACCTATAGAAATCCGTCGAGTCCGGTGGCTTGGTGCATTCACGTCCCCTCGTGGCCGAAGGAGACACTCAGGTGCACGGGTTCGAGCCCCACCGTTGCACGTTTGTATTTATAGGGTCCGTCTTACAAAGCAATGCAAAAGCGGTCCCGTGGACGTTAAATGTTGGCAAAGGGTCAGTCCGAAACAAAGGCCTACACAATTCTTGATTTTAAGTTATCTTCCTTATGCAAAAATTCTTACCACTGTTTACTAGTGGTCACGCGCTTGGGGAAGCTATTGCAAATTGTGAAGGAAATTCAGATGAAATCAATGAAGTGTTGTCCTCAAGGTAGCCGGCTCATTGTATCCCGTCGTCAATCACATCTAAATCGTCAAGTTAGACTAAGGTATTGCCACTACGATATTAGCTAGAAAGCCAAGGCCAAAGGCGAAGCTGGCGCTTGTCCTTCACTTATAGAAGCGCTGGCTAGAGCTTCGCCGTCCATGGACTTATGCGTTCATTCGTGTGGCCAACCAAACCCTCATCGCCATCGACCGTTGCCCCTGGCGGGACCGCTGCGGCTGCTGTGAGGCCCATCGTCGAATATGCGGAGATGAATGCAGTGGTGTCGCGTTGTTGTCAACAGCTAGAGCATTTGTGAGATTAGCTGGTTGGTCGGACGTTACAGCGTGAACAACCTGAGGCAAACATATGTGGCTCACGAAGGGGTAGCGAAGATAGATAGGTTTAGGTCAATCGAACGATAGAGGGGGAGAAAGGGTGTTCCCAAATGCATTATAAGCACACTCGATGAGAGCCCAACGAGAGAGAGAAAGAGGTAAAATACAGCAACGGAAGTACAATAGAGAGAGAGAATTAATCTTCATAACGGCAATCCGATCGATAGGTCAGCCGCATAAACAGTGCGTGATGACGAAGCTATAAATAAGCACGCTTGAACGTCATTATTGAACGACAGAAAGCAAGTTTTAATCTATGGGACAGCAAAGTTGGACACTAACAACTAACAGTTGAAATTATTAACTTTTCTAGGTAGAAGAACAATATATAAATATGACATCCGAAGAATCAGCTAGGCTATTTCATATTTTAAACCAATGTAAGGCTGCCAAATCTAAGATAAAGCATTACTAAGTAGAAAAATGTGTAGATATTGTGAAAAGTTATCAGGAACAGGAAAACCCTGTACGGACATGCTGGCGAGGCCCTCGTCTAAATTACGGTCGACACAACCTTGGCCTTGTGAGGACTCCATTCAGCAGCTTGTACAAAAATTTAGCAGGGCTGATTCAATACATGATAATGCGGGCCAAGCCGTGAAAGATGGGCCACGGCTCGTTCCGCTGCAAACATCGCTGCTGTGGCTAACGACATGGAACAATGCTGGGAAACATCGGCTCTGCAACGTGCCCGGCAACGTTTTTTTTTGCGTACAGACAACTTAGCGTTTTTCGAGGTCAGATCCACCGACGTGTTCATATAGGATTCAGCTTGCGCAGGAGCTTAAGCCGACGGCCAACCAAGAGCAGCTAAAGTTGGCAAATTGGGATTTCAAGATAATGCAGCATGATGCCGATTTTGTGAAAGGAATGATCTTTTCCGACAAAGCACACGTATAGCTGAATATATGTGTGAGTAAATAAAACTGTCGCACCAACTGTCGGGAAAGACCGAGAACCTTCACGCGATAACCGAAGAACCCTACATATGCTCTGTGTAACAGTCTGGTGCGACCCCTGGTCCAAGGGAATCATTATACCTTATTTTTTCAAATGTTTAATTGTCTTTGATCGAACTGAGAGTAAACTCTGGTTTTAACAAGATGGTTACGCAAGCCATCCTTCCGGTAGAGCAATTGAGCTTTGAAGGAAAAACTGTCCCGGTTCGGTAATCTCGCGTAACGGAAACATTCACTGTTCTTGAGGATCTTGCGATTTAACACGGTTCCAGTTGCCTGTGGAGTTTTCGACGAGTAAACTGTTCGCTAATGGTATCATGACTATCTGCGAACTTGATACCAACAATGCTGTCTGCATTAAGGCAATTGAGCAAAATGTATGTGAAAAAGTGCTTAAAATGAGTGTCCTGTACACAGCTTGTAAAAGCCAAAAAGGGGTGTACCTTACCGATATTGTATTTTGCTAGAATTGTACGATGTCTGTAATAAAGTACATGTAGAATACAATTTAAAATATCTTACATACTCTTGCGTGTATGTTACTTAAGAATCTCAGACTATTTTGCGAACACCCTATATAAACAGGTTTATATCTGGCTGGACAGAGGGAAAATAAGTTACGCCTCTTAGAAGCCTGCTATGTTTACAAAATAGACATCTATGTAGGCGCACATAGATGTAGTGATCTAATTTGTTGTTTTTGCTGTACATATATATATATATATATATCCTATCGAAAAGGCAAGTAAAGAATTCCAGTTCCGTTAGTAATTTTGTCTAGGGTCTATCTATTTGTTTTGTTAAAGTTTTACTGGTGCGAAAACTGTTCGGAATATTTAAGCGTATTTGGGGAGGAGAAGACTTTAAAGACCTACAATTGGTTCGCTAAGTTTCGTTCCGGCAACTAAAGGTTGAAACTCTTTCTGGAAGGTCTAATGCGTTCGAGGAAGACCGCTTGCGTGAAACTGTGAAACAAAATCTTCTTCAGGGTTAATCACACAACCGTCGTCACTTGCATTCGCCTGCAAGTCTTTTCGTGTCGGTGTTCGGTTTCGTGTCAAAGTTAAATCAATGAGTGCGTCACGAGTTAAACGAGCGCAACAAAGTGAAGCATCCAGCAAAATCCTTCCTTCTTGGCTTACCAGACAAAGTAAGCGTCGATCTTAAATATAATTATTATCAGTGACAAAAAATGGGCTTTTTACAATAATGTGGAACGTGGAACAGTTTAGTACGCCCCAGGAGACCAGCCTTCCCAGAAGATGCCAAGCAGGCTCATTTGCGCTTGGCCAGAAATGGGGAAGAGTTGTGGTTAACAATGGAGAGTACTTTTTTAATGAATAAAGTCGGTTGACTCCTTCATTTTCTAGATCGATTTTAACAATCCCAGTTACTTTCTGCTCAACATAATGTATAAATATGAATTAGAACTTGCATTCTTTTATACCAGTTAAGGTTATTACGATATCGTATACTGCATAAGAAGGGGAAGTCGATGGGGCGTGTATATCCAGAAATCCATGAAAAAACGGTGATGTGTTCCATAGTGTTTGCCACGTTCTCTTCCATAGTGGCGCAAGCGCATGACGTATGCACGCGACGGTATCAATTAATTAAGGGCATACCAACAATCATAGTACAGATACATAGAGAATATACCTCCGTAGACGTCCAGTTTTCCCCAGAAGGGTAGCCCGTGAAGCTCCTTGGCTCTCTTGTGTCGCCACTCCTCGTTGGTGAAATTGGCCGGATCAATCAGTGCGCTCTGGTTAGGGTGCATGTGCATCCAGTTGGGATGATAATGCTTCTTGTCCTCCTTGATCAGCGACGACTGTCCTCGGCATTGGCTTACAACATTTCGCATAAGCTTTTCGACCTTACATGAATCTGTTAAGTAGGACAAATTATAGTGTCATGTTATATATATATATATTTATGTATATATATATTTATGTATATATATATATATATACAATGAAGTCACAAGCGCATCAAACAGGGGAAATGTAACGGCGAAACGAATCGCGCAAACGAGCCACAGATGTATAGTATTACCCTATGCCTCACATCGCAAATAAATACAACTTTTCATATTTGTAGTGCAATTAGTACTAATTGCAAAACAATAGTGTCGAATAACAGAAAAATATTTCGGGACGAGTTCATCATTTACCCATCGTACCATGATGGGGTTCAAGCCACAACATGGCGAAATTAGAAACCTAAAGAAAGCGACTCCTAACGAGTACAATTTGTTTATCGAAAGGAGGTTATGTGAGATAAAAACATCCCTGACTGGTTCCTTCCGTATTCTCAAAAAAAAAAATGCTCGGAGCACATTGTTTTGCCAAGAATCTGGTTAGCCATGACACTAAGTGTCTTGGCAGAAAACCGCAAACCGGTCGTTGGTAAGCGGAAAGCTCCCGCTCATAAGAAGTACAATTTTGACCGGTGACCGGTCCATTGTACCAAGTTGGTCTTATCAGCATTCACAACTAATGCGGGCAGTCGGTATAGCATGTCCGCACGCCGTCTGGTTTACTAGATAGAACGGCCGTCTATTGTTCGTCGGATACTCACTAGGTTTTGCTCGGATTTGTCGAAGAACAGCGTATCCCATTATGCGATTGACCCTGTCATTGATGAAGCCTCGAAGGCCGAACGGCTGCTGTCCGTTGTACCAGTCGCCGACCTTTACCTGCGGTACGACGGTCTCACGCAGGTACTTGTAGAAACCTTCGGTGGATGACAACTACGCAAAATGAGGCGCGCAAAAAGATGTAACGGCAAACGATTAGAACGGCAAAAGTCCGCGTGTCTATAATATAATAACGTGCTATATAATAGTGGTAGTGAGCGTCGTCAAACAGCGCCCATTGCGGCAGCCGATGTTAGAAGCCCAACGCAGATGTTCGTTCGGACAGCCATGACATTATCACGCTTAAAGTTGCATCCGTAGCTGCCTGCGGTATTTAAATGGCGCGGAAATATCTTAAAACTTCGCATTCATTGCAGTTGAATAGATTGAAGCCAAGTCGAATGCGCGCAATAGATTAGTATACATGCTGGCAGGTTCAGTATGATTTATCGATGAACTCAAAGACCGCTTCAATTTACCGCGAACAGGCGCGCCCTGAAAACGTTTTGGCGAGAGTATTCTCAAAAAATGTCTCTAATCACCCCAGATAATTTTATTTATCACCAGCTATGAGAAACTAGGCCTGGAACAAATTTTCTTAAATAATAATAATAATAAATGTACCGATTAGACTCCTTCTGCATACATCAGTTCATTCAGGCCTCTCCCCGTTGGAAATGTGCCAAGGATCTTTCCAGTTAGTTACAAGAAAATAATAATTAATAATTGACAGCTTCTAAGGCAATGCGTTATCAGTAGGAACGCTGTGCAATATTTGCCCTCGCTCGACCATCTTGCCGATTATCCGCGATATGGCTATGGCTTCCCGTCCCACCCGTCCCGCCCGGCCCGCCTGATGTCTTAATGGTAAACGGATAGATGGTGTGCTCGTTCCTCGAGGCTTCGTAATCACAAGCCTTGTCCCTTTTACGTGAACTGCAACGCCGCCTAACGTGAGGGAGATAGCCGCAAAACTGTTTCGAACCAATAATAATGCGGGTTTTTATGTAATTATGACACGAAGTTAGCTTATAACAGCGAAAACGCTCACTTATGAGAATTGCAATATTTATACATTAATAAGAGATAGCAGAGCACGCCGAACAGGAAGACAGACGTAAATACGCAGATCTCGAAAACAGTCCTTACTTCGTACGGGTAGCAAAATTATTTCAGAATCTAGCCTGAAGAATGGAAGCAACGACAGGGGACCAGCGAAAGGGAGAATATCTGAGACAGATCTGGCGGCGTGTAGAGGCAACGTCACTTCTATAGTCGGCGCTATTATAAATGTTTATACTAATATGTATCATGGGCGTATTTATTTTTTTAACGCAAAAATAAAAATAACACCAATAACTCGAGGGTGCGTTTAGCTAGCGGTCCAAAAGGGCCTCAGGGGTCCTAAAGTCCCACTAGCCCGAAGACAATCAAATTGTAACTGCGGTTGCAATTTTATTAATGATTTATATTCGCTGTAATAATCATGCGCATAAACAAGCGTTACAACGATGGTGGTGCGTTCGGTCCTGGGAAGGGTCCGGACCCACCTGCATGCACACGCGTTACCGCTCGGCTAGATCCATATCGGATTAGAAGTAGCCCTTGCTACCAGGACCTCCCTCCCCAAATTTTTCAATCAAGTGAATGCATGTACAGATTAAATTCGCCGATGATCCATCAATCAATGAAGGCAGTTCAAGAAAGCGCAGTACCACACAACCAATCAACTTACACCTTTAAACATCGCAACCATTCATTAAAAAACGTTAATAGTTGTTTGGCTCATTCTACATGGGCTCAGCGATACCGACTTGTCGATGAACTATTTACTTGCGCTTTGGTCCTTGCTTGCACGATTTTTTTTCAATCTAAAGTCTTATGGTTAGCGTCACGAAAATTTAAAAATATTTGTTAAAGAACATTTGCTTATTGACAAGGGGACTTATTAGTTTCTCGTGCTTTAATTTATTTATTTTAAATGCACCTTGTTTGGGTATGTAAATACGAACATGATATATATATAACAAACATGGTAAAAATGAATTATGAGCATTCTCGCTGAAGCTGTGAAAGCGACACGGATTCCGTACAATCAGGTAGGTTTCTCGTGCTTTGTGCGAGCGAATATAATCTTACTCTACAATCACTTTTAGATTGGCTAATTAACTAGCCAGTTTCAATTGTATTATTACGTGCACATAAAGCATTTACTTATGTGCATATGTCTTCATAGGCTAATCATCACACCGTCATGCATCGTCGTGCATCGAGACATGCAGAAAGCGGAGCACATTCGACTGCATGACAACGCACCTCCATGAATTTGGGATTGTTGATAAACTCGTTTTTGAGATTCATCTGCATCCAGTAGGCATTCGGATCGCGATTTCCATATGATAGCACCGTGAGTAACCAGAGGAAGAGCAGATAGGAGAAGATCTCTCGGAGAATCGACGACATCTGTAGTTCTCGCATCCTCTCCTCGCGTACGCCGTCCAGATCGCCTTTCTGCGGCGGCCGATATTGACGTCGGCGTGCACTGCCCGCCGATTTGCCAGCTATGTCAGAAATACAAACATACATTATTTACATGTGCATGTATGTAGTTTATGAAAAGCATACGGATGGCATATCCGAAAGTAACCACTTTAGCCAGTTAGATTGAGCTGTTGTATCGACGCCAAGAGTTTTCAAAGCGTCCCCTTTTTCTGGCTGTTGATGAATGAATACTCGAGCGACTCGAATTCGGCGATGAACATCGAAACTCTGAGCTGTGATAGTAGTTGGTGTGTCATAACGCTACTCTGCTCCAAGACATTTCGTATACCTCTTTTCCTGATTACAATATGCCCCAAATACCCAACGAACACATTGTCAGGCTTGGGTTGTTGAATAGTTACTTATCATTCCTGGCCACAGTATACCGATAATACGGGCAATCAAAAAGCATTAAATTACAACTTTAACGCACTCTCGTTATAAACACTCGCTTACTCATAGTTATGGTTCCGTAAAGTGCTAAAAATTTACTTTGTAGTGACAAACGTTGTCACTATCGTCAAACCCTCAACGCTACCCGCATTTCTGTAAAACATACCAACTTCGGTCGTTGACAACGAATGAAAGCTATAGCTTGTCATCTACCCATCCGCAGCATGCAATTATGGCAACATTTAGAAAAAAACTTCCTATTAAGAGTAAAATCAGAGGGAAAAACAGACCCATTTATTGCAAACAAAAGAAGGGTGATAAGAAGCGTAAGGCTAAAACTGACAACTTTGCAGTTGCATTGGCATACTGAATGTAGGGCACCTGCAGTAGTGACGGTGGGCTATTTCGACAGGCCCATATGGCCCGCGCCAGGGGCAAACATGTTATCTACGTGCCCTTTGCGCGCAACGGCTTTAGACGCTACCAAAAAGCGGTTTTTTAGCCGGATGTCTACCGGATGTCAAAGAGGCGATGGGTGATGCTGGCCGGCAAAAGTGAGGGTAGCTGATGCCGCTTAGCTTTGTACAGCTTGGTTCACTACTAGAGATTTTCGTGCCTAGAGAGCTACGAGATGATGCATAAACTAGATGCAAAAACTAAAAGATGCTTACAAGAATATGCAAGCAACACGTGAATTAGGTCATCTGTCGAACAGGTGCCGAAACAGTTGTAACCCAGATGTTGCATTTATGTTTTCGTAGATTGTCATATATATATATATATATATATATATACACAAAAATAGTAACTATTTGATCTTCCAAAATACTTTTGTCTCCATCAACATTGATCCCGCCCGCGGCAATATACTTGTGCACCCTTCTTTCCTACTTATCGAAACATTTTTAAACGCGCCTTTCGGAATCAAATTCAGTTATTCCTGCGATGTTTTCTTTATCCCGTCTATAGTCGCGAAACATTGTCTGTTCGAAGTCATTTTTATTCGCGGAAACAGGAATGGCAAACAGAGAAATTGCGGAAATATAAACTTCATTTTTTTAAATTAAATAATCCGAAATTAGTAACGATGTATGCGCCGGTGCATTGTCGTGATATGAATCCAAGAGTTGTTTTTTGTATTTCTTATTACCATAAACGAACCGTAGATGTGGCAAAAATAATGGACGATGAGTTTCTTATAATCGACAAAAATAGACAAGAGGACCTTGGTGTTGGATCTGCTTGTCGGAATTTCTTGGATCAACTTCCTCTTTGGAAGCACCACTGAAAGGATTGGGCTTTGGTCTCAATGTCGTAACCATATACCCATGACTCGTCTTCTGTAATCACTTTCTTAAGCAATCCAGGTTCCTCTGCTACCGCCAAGGTTCAATTAGGACATTTCCCTTTCATTTGCTGAAAACGTATTCGATTTTTGAGTAGAGTGTCACAAACTCTTTCAACGTTTTCTTCGGTTATTGACGTCATATTCGGTCTCTTCACGTCCGTCGCGTCTCTTCACGTCCGTCGCGAACAGTCAACGGTGTGTCAACGGTGCCACGTTAACACAGTGCTTTGGAACACTGCTTGATCATCGTAAGCCGTTCGTAACATTTTCACCACTTTAAAGTATATGATTTGGCTTTAAACAGATAGAACTTGATACAGATTCGTTCCTCCTCCATTCCTCGGCTCGGCATTAAGCCTCCTTGCCGAACCTCGTTTTCCTCAGTTCTTTCAGCTTCGTTTAAACAATAAACGCCGCCATCGATTGGCGTAACATCGTTTGGACCGTGTGTAGCTGACGAACGCTCGAGAAATTTGCGGAATCTTATTATACCAAGGTCACTTTTTGTCGTTTCACTGTATAATGACGTGAATGCAACGATATGCAACGATAAGAAAAACAATTGCTTGGGGTCGCTGGCGGACTGGCTTGCCAGAATACTTGGGACCGCTGTCGCCGATGCCATGCATACATATGCTGTGTAGGCGTGCGGCCGCCCAACTGCACCCACTGGTGCAGTGCGTTGTGCCTGTAACGACAAAGGGCAGTCACGCTCTAGCAGAGCCCATAACAAAAGTGAACTCGGCCACTTGTTGATGTGGTTACATGCTTGATCCCCCCCCCCCCCCGCATCGTCTTGCTGGTATTGCTCCGGTGTAGTTGATGCAGCGGCAGCATAAGTGGGGCGACGTTGGACATTCATTGCACTCGGCATCCATACAAGATGGCTCATAGCATACCCGAGTACAACGTATCTATCTCCCTTGGCCACACTCATCACGGTTGCCATCTTGTTGCGCTCACACCTTGGGAAAGCAAGACGAAAGGTTGTTGTCGTCGAGACAACGTTTGCCGCTCGGTGTGCGCTCAGTATGAGCACAGTCGTTCGGCATCAGTACAGCATTAGTCGTACGCTAGGGCGGATGGAAATTCTGCAATTCGACCTCTTAGAATTAAAAAACATTTATTTTAGGGAGGTTGTTTTTAATTCGAGACCATCCTCCGTCCCCTTGGACGGGCTTGAAACTCACCGTTGGGTATATCTTCAATGTATCTCTTCTACCTCCCCGGCGGACACGGACCGGATGGAAATTCTTTGTTCGTTCGGTCAACTGTTAGGTCATGTCAATAGCGTCGCGTGCGTTGACCGGCAGACTGACAAACCAACAGACAGACTGACAGACGGACAAACGTAAATGTACATCTTTTGGCACACACACGTATTCTAGTCTACAGCAGCAATTTCCCGACGCCGAGCAGTTTCCCGACGACGCGACGCCGCCGCCGTCGAGTGAGCGTATATTATGCGACTCATATGTCGACTCATTTAGACGCCCAATCAACCACGTTCACACAGCCGCTGGGTCCTCCACTCCCCGGCCGCTGCTCCCTGTACGCTGTGCTGCCGGACCTGTCCGATGCAGGACCTGACCCCCACCCAAATGAATAATTGACGAGCAAACCACTACAGCGACGGCGGGCGTCGTCTACATTCGTCTGCCGTCACCTTTGCACAGAAAGGTGCTCGCTGCTGCACCTCCCTCAATCTGCTGGTTGCTTGGGCGAAACCTTTCACGGCGGTAGTGCCTGCCTGCCTGCCGCCCGCCATTAAGGTGATGAAAATTAACCTCTCGCCATTATTACCATTGAGGCATCCATTGAGACAGGTGACAAAGGTAATTCGCAGAACAACTCGACTCGACTGCCCTGAGCATCAACACCGCTAAAAGAAAAAGCAGGTAGATAGGTAGCTAGGTTGGTAGGTCGTCGCCCTGTGGACACCCTTTGGGTGGGCCGCCGACTCTAATGAAGCACCGACTGACTGGTTGATTAGATCCCAATGACAACACCACAACGACGACGACGACGACGACGGCTACAGAGAGAGCTTCTTTAACCTCACCGTTTTAGGAAATCCGAACAGCAAACGTTTTGACTTCAATTCACACAGATGTGTAAATATATATATATATATATATATATATATATATATATATATATATATATGTATATATATATATATATATATATATATATATATATATATATATATATATATGTATATATATATATATATATATACATATGATATATATATATATATATATATATATATACTCAAATTCTGATCTGTGTACGGGTACGACCTCCGTCTTGACGTAGTCCCCAACCAAAAAAAAAAATATATATATATATATAAATAAATATAAACCAAATATATATAAAACGCCAATAAGACCGGTATATAAGTCTTATGTCCCGTCTTGACGTTGTCTCCCGTCTGCGAGATCTGCGGTATATATAGTGTATATATATATGTATAAAGTTTATATATAAATATATATATATATATATATATATATATATATATATATATATATATATATATATATAATGGGCGATTTAAGGGCACATATAAGTATATAATACAACAACACTAGTTAAGGCAGACAGTAGATATCAATAATGATGACAGAAAAACTCAGCAAACAAATATTACGGTAATACTCAAGATGATGCAAATACTACGAATAAAATCATATGAAATGGCTCATTTTCTTGGTTACGCTGGGCATGGATACATTGTATAATAATGCTATAAAAGCAATGGCTCTGTCTGCAATTCCCCGCGTTTCCTTTCTATCAAGTGGACCATATATATATATATATATATATATATATATATATGGTTTTTGCTAACACCCCAGAGAGAAACAAGACATTGTCCAGACAAGAACGCCTCCCCTGGTAAAAACTCTATTCGAAACAAACGACAGGCATTTGAGATAATATAAAACTCCAGCTTAACAAATTTAGGCTGCAAATCTGCGACGAATCACACGACATGTGTAGGTGATAAATAATATAAGCAATAAGAAATACATTCAAGTAGTGGTCGATACGTTTTACACTATGATGTTACACAAATTTTCTGTATCAGCATATCGCTTTGATATGTCAATTGCAATCGATGCTAGTAGTAATTCGAGTTTCCGGATCCGCAAAGTTCTTCGAACAATAAAATATGAACGTTACGAGACTGACACACAAGACGGATACATAAAACGCAAGGTACAAGAAAAGATCAGGGCTTCACTCGTATGCAATTCAGTCGCCAGCGATGTGTTTACAAACAAACCTGAAAACTGATTAAATAGCTAGCTGTCCGTTTAGCTGTTCTAACGACTATAATTTAGTACTTACAGTGGTATAGGCCGGCGGCTCCGGAGAACGCCTCCTCTTCATCATCGTCATCTTCTTCATCTTTTTGAGGCGACTTGAAGAGCGCCGATAAAATGACAGCCGTCATGAACACCTGCAAAAAATAGTTTATGAAGTAGAAGCGTAGGCAATCGGTCGATGTCGCAATATGCCATAGTTAAATTCTTAAGCCAATAGTTAGAGAGCTAAACTTTTGATCGATGTTGCTGTTGTTGTTGTCGCTGTTGCTGTTGTTGTTGTCGCTGTTGCTGTTGTCGTTGTTGTTGTTGCCGTTGCTGTTGTAATTGTTGTTACGTAAATGATTTTCTCTGTATGTTTCTCCTCCCCCCCCCCGCAAATGCACCGGCTGTACTTGCACATCTACAGTGTTGTATCTACCATGTGTACTGTTATGGCATGCATTATCTGCGTCAAAAAGTGACAAAAACGAATGAAAACCAAACATCGAGAACGTACATATACGTCAAACGTATATAGCGTACATATACGTCATACGTAAATTTGTTGTTAGTATAAAACACGACACGGCATTGAGAAACGAGCACGCCTCTTATGTAGCGCCTTCTCATTATGGGCAACTCGCTGCTCATTATTAGGCTACACAATGAGACAACCAACCAAGCCAATACACAAGGTAATAGCAAGCGTAGTAGCAGCAGCAGCAGCATCAGCACGAACAACGGCAGACGTCGTGAGACAACCTGAGCCTATTTTCTCTTGATTGTAGACTTCATTAAGGTAATTAACTATCTCATCCGTCGTGTGACGAGCGTGTACGACTCGACAATCACGATCCTCCATGCAGGGGGGATAACGCCACCTATTGATGAAAGCCGTATGGCCGTATGGTGGTCCGGTCGCCGAGATGGCTGTTTTTTTTCTGAATGCACGCAATTCGCGCAAAAGTTCGCGCACTCGCGTCCAGGCGGCGGTGATTTGTGCCGCCACGTACAGGATGCTCCTGCCCTGCCATGTAGGTCGCGCTATGCGGCTAAAAAAATAATGCGGCGGTAACAGCTGTTCCGCCGTTAACCGCCGGCGTAACAGCTGTTTTCTTCTTCAGGCCAACTTCTGAAATAAAAGGACGGGGCAAACTAAAGTGAACGAGCAGATGAAGGCTTTCTAGATCGTTAGACAAGTTTCCTGGCTTGCCTGGCTGCCTGCCTGCAAAATCGGCTAGGCGGCTAAAGCCTCCGACCTTCGATGACACCGCTAAGTGGGCAGAGGCAGTCCACGCGCGGATGATGACGTACCTTGCGGGACATCTGGCGATATCGCATATAGAAGTGTCTTCAGCAAATAACCTAGTTAATCCTGTGTTTTACAGTTGGTTTAACAGGTTAAAAATTTGAAGTGTTCAAATTGTATATAATGATGACTGTACTGTAATTATGTACCACCTTGAAATGCAAAGTTTTTGCGAAATAAACAATATGTATGTATTTACCAGTTTACAGATGTCTTCAGCATTTATATGTACTTGATACCACATCTAACTATTGTATAGTGTCTAACACAAAAAACACGCGACTATCCCAATCCCACTCTACAAAAAATATTTCTATATTTTCTGTTTTGTATTATCTCTTGCGTATCGGTTGAAATTGCTGTTTGCTGTACCAATAGTATATAGTTGTTTTTTTGTCTGTAAATACTCAAAACTTGTTTCTTGAAGTTCAGTAATTAGAAAGGTGTACTATCGCCGACTGCCCTTGCACTTGCAATCACAGCTTTGCTAACGTTGTAGGAATAAAGGTACATTCCATAACGTAGTCTAGACATAATTCCACAGACAGAAGTCACACCAGATTTCAGACAGTCCTATAATGTGTACCCTTAAGTTCTCATCACCGAACACCTTCCATCCAAATGTGCGCGTTTTATTACATATGTAGAATCACGATACATTTGCATGTGTGTGCCCTATATTGCGCCGTACATAGAGTTTCGTAGAAAAGCCTCACCCATCGCACCAAATGCGAGGAGCCTAAACATTGAAAAAAAAGTGTCCCCTATATATATATATATATATATATATATATATATATTACGGTATCCCGCAAGGAGACCTCCGAGGGGTTTCCTTGCTCTCCTTCCTATCCAAAGCAGCTGAGCACATGATCAATAGACGATTAGTGACAGAACTAGAAGTCAAGGGGGCGCTGTCGGAAAACCAGCACGATTTCCGAGCCCGGCATCTCACACATTCAGCCATCACAAAAATGTGCTAAACATAGCAGAAGCACCGAGAGGTGCGCCGAGAGAAAATCGGTCGCATTGTCTGGCCATCTTCTTTTAGATGTCAAATACGCGTCGGTCTTCGCAGCAGTAGTCGATAGCGTCAAGCTATATGCCGCAGTCCTATAGAAGTGCACGGCTACTAAGACTATAGCACGTCGCTCCCTCGACAAAACTCAAAAACGTATGGTGCTTAACATAGCACCAATAGAGCATGTCGCACGGCATTCAGAGCAGCCATAATACAATTATTCTCTAGACAAATTCCCTGGGATCTAGGAGTACAAGAGTACTGGCTTCAAGATGCTACCTTCGAACATAGAAATTACTAATCAACAGAATAGAAACCCCAGAATTACCACCAAAAAAAAAACGAAGGAATTTGTTTTTAATTACAGACCATCATCCGTCGCCTGCGGGCTTCGCGTCGCCGCTCAGCAATATATACGCCTTATTAATAAAACGAACTTCTCCTTATTCCGTATGTGGGACTCAGAAGAGACCGTCGATGTAGTAGTCGGCTGAAAGTGGCACAGCGTTAGTAACAAAAAATGCTGTGTCGTTGTCCGTACTGGGCGAGAGCGGGCGTCATAAGCGAGCGTAACGGAACCCAGGACTGGTCAGTCCCCTGACACGCCAAGCCCTGGTAGAGGCTCGCTCCTCAAGGACCATAAGTTCTAGTTTGTGGTAAGCAGATTGGCACACTTTTGCTCGGAAGTGAAAATAGCCGCCGGCTACCCCCCGATAAGAGGCAATGAGGACAACTGGGTTTTAGTGAGCTTGTGAGTCTTACACCTTATGTTTGTATATATATATCTATAAAGATATATATATATATAATATATATATATATATATATATATATATAACTACATACATACACGTGTGCGTAATATACTTATGTGTAGGAACTAACCTTTATAGGCTGAGTGACCAGGACAGACGTGAAGAACGAAACCAGCAGGGAGGTGATCCACTTGCGTGTCTTCTCGTCGCCAAATTGAACGCCGTATGCCCAGATAAAGAACACCGACGTGAAAATCGACGCCAAGCATATGAACCACGCGACGTACCTGTAACGAGTCGACCCGCAAGCAAGGCAGATTGTACTAGTGTACTAGCAGTAGTCATGGTAGTAGTAGTAGTAGTATTAGTACAACTAACAAGTAATATGAGAGCCCGGTGGCGTGGTGGGTGCATGCGTCTGCGCCTCGCGACCGGAGGAGACACATAGTAGGTTCGCGGTTCGAGCCCCACCGTTGCCCCACATTTGTATTTAATGGGGTCCGTCTATGAAGCAATGCAAAACGCAGTCCCATGGACGTTAAATCTTGGCTAAGAGTCAGCCCCGAAAGGATTTTTTTTTTAACAAGTAATATGAATTGTTGTTGTAGTAGCAGAAGCAGCAGCAACTAACAACGTGGTAAGCATAGTCCCGGCAGCGCCTCACCCGGCCAGCGCATGATAGTAGACATGCATAATTAGCACGACAAGACCCGGCGACAAGTCGCTTGCGTCGCCCCCGATAGGCAGCACACGTATGCCCTATGGGTTCAATGTCTTCGAGCGTAGGCAATGAGCATTTGTACCCAGACGCTGGACTCACCAACCACCTTGCACTCACCTGCACCAGTAAGGAAGCGTTTTGCTCTTTTTCGAGCGCTTCTTTTTGTCTTTTTTTGCTGCGGCCACGTTGATGTCGGTAACACTGCCGTCCTTGGCTTGCATCAGATCTGGAAAGAGATGCCGATATGGTTAGGGCAAATGCGCATAGGCAGTTTTTACGTTTATATATATATATATATATATATATATATATATATATATACGTACAGCTATAAAGTATATAAGGTTTGTATTTTCTCGGGGGTCTAGTTGTTATTATTACTGCTAATCGGTACAGGACAGGCCCCGATGATGTGCAGCGTGTGACGAGTGAAATGTTTGACTTGCAACTGCGACAGAATTTTTTTTCCTTTATATCCTTCTTTTTGGGTCATGCTGCCTGCAGAGGCCTATTTTCGGGCCAAACTGGATAATAATAAAACGCCAATGAATTTTGTTGCAGCAGTGCAATAA
Source organism: Dermanyssus gallinae (assembly GCA_003439945.1). Lineage (NCBI taxonomy): Eukaryota > Metazoa > Arthropoda > Arachnida > Mesostigmata > Dermanyssidae > Dermanyssus > Dermanyssus gallinae. Next base: position 45,414 of record QVRM01002564.1, on the reverse strand, counting down.
TCACTTTATAATTTCCTTAATACAATACTTTCACTTAATTGATTAATTCATATACATACTGTTTTTCTGTCGCTTTTTTAAACGTCGTTTAGTTATAGACATTTGTAGACACAGTAGTCGGACGTCTTGGCTGAACTAAAGGTGATCCTTATACCAGAAGTGCCTAAGGGCAGATCGTCGTGTCGCCAAAAAGTAAACCAGGCTAAAATAAAATAAATAAAAAACAGTTTTTCATCAAAGGTGCAGCCTACGTAACGTGGTGTCTTACAGCTACGCACACCGCCTCGTTGTTCTCTGTAGAAGCTAACTTCACGTTGTTTGTAACTTGCTTGCTGGACTGCGGACTGCGCGATTCTTCCTCTATTCCCACCCGTAGTAGTAGTACTATGATACAATCGAATAGAGCGCTATTAGTGACGCGACAGCTGCAAAGTATTTATCGGTGCCGCTCGCCTGCTCGGCCTTCGGCCTGCGAACAGCTGGCGATAAGTTTAGCAGCAAAAAAGCGCGCTTCGCTGACTGACCTGTCGTTGAGTCCGTAGCCTGATTGGCCTTGCGTCCGACAATGAGCGAATTCTTGCGCTGCTTTCGGAGCGCTTCGACAATTCGATTCGGCCGTTTGGTTCGGAGACGCGCCTTGCGGAACAGCGTGATCATGAGGAACGTTGGCGGAAACACGATCAGATTAGCGAGCACCCCAACACCCACCTGTTCGGGCGACAGTGCAAACGGCCCGACGTTGACCGCCGACGCTACGGGGGGGGGCGGGGGGTAGTAGCATATCACACAAGAACGACAATAAGAACGACAAAAAAGACAGTAGCAACAACCATAGTAACAACGAACGAGTATATTAGTACAATACAACACAGTAATATCAACAACAACAACAACAGGCACACGGTACATTTAAGTTGTTATTATATAAATGTCGATACAGGACCGCTCTTTATATCTAGTTTAATTGTCGTAGTTCGATTGTTTTACGCCTCCGGAAGTGTCTGCATTTAGTAACGCTCTAAAAATACACTGAAATGTACAACCATCGCGTTGCAGAAGAGAGAGAAACTCTTAAAGCAACCACTTTTTTTCAGGTTCACCGAACGCAAAGGATGTATATATATATATATATATATATATATATATATAAACCATGTTTGGTCAAAAATTCTCGACAAATAATTAATTATTCGGATGGTTTACCGCTCTGTGCGAAGATGCCCGTGATAAATGATACTCTCTCTCTCTCTCTCTCGCCCCGTGCCTCTTCTTATACCATTACGTGCACAGCAGTCCAGAAAATCGTACCCAATGGCCTAACCATGGCGGCCAACTTTCTCGTTTGTTGTTGTTGTTGTTGTTGTGTGGTCTGTTTGCCCTCACAGAGATACTGCAGGACCCGAGTCGAAAATGGACTTAATAAGACCACTGATCTGATCAACACAGGACGGAACGTGGTCGATCGTCTACTACGTTCGAGATGATTCATTGTGTCTGGCAAAGCGACGCAAAATTAGAAAAATGGGACAGCAAATTGATGAAGATATGCACGCGTCTCTACACGATGGTCAGGTTCCAGGAAGCGACAAGTTCCTGGATCGGCACAATCGGCCTCCGCCGATACGAATGCCTTCTTTCGGTTATTTTCGATCTTCCCTTATGATGATGATGATGCTGATAATAACGAGGAGGACGACGATGATGATGATAATAATAATAATGATGATGATCAGCATCATGATCATCATCATAAGGGAATAGCAATCATCAACCTCATCATCTTCAGCAGCCTCAGCAATCAGCAATGCCACCATCGGTAACGACGCATGTCAAAGCCTTTCGATACGCATAAAAGTCCCGCTATTGGCAAATGCCAGCAGTGCAGGCAAACCGACCGAGCTCCACGAACGACGGGGCTCTCAGCATGCCGTCTGCCCACTACACCAGCAAGCGCACTTCGTGAGGACAACACAGACGCGGTTGCAGGATCCCAGGAACAGCCAACCGTCACGAGCTCGTTTTTGGTCGATATGCTAGCTGACGGCTCAGCGTCCCCACTGTTACTGTGCCCAATGGACATCGTTGCGCGTGACATTTGCGTGCAGTGCTTATTACTCGGAGTGAACGGAGTGAACACTGTTTTGGCTTGCCATGACACTAACAAGTATGTCCTACACGCAAATGATTGCACTTTTGTATAGCTAGCTGGAGTTCGCCCACTCTCGTACTGAGCGAGTAGTAACTAGCGACAAACTTAGTAATGGAAGAACTAGCGACATTCTGTAAGACATTGAAACGATTTAACGAGACAGATCCGAGTACATGTAGGACTGCTAAACCTGGCTTTTTTTTCTTCTTTAAGTTTTAGACAATTTGACCAATATTTATTTAACCTTTGACAGTCGCCGCTTGCAGTCAGCGAGCTGCAATATGACGTGGCCAATGCGATCTCGTTCGTCTGTGTCATTTTTCTAGCTTTGGTTATTGACAGGTAGAGCGAAATGTTTTCTTTGCTGCCCACCGCCTTGCCGGGCGTTCTGGTAATAATGACTTTTCTTGCTTCTTTCTACAGTTTCGGCCTCTTGATGTTCTTGCCAAAGGAGGCTGCATTTTGCTATGGGAGATAAGCACAGTCCACTTACCCGAAGGTTTTGATGGGACGCGGCCGTACCACATCGCGTTGACGAGCATTGACAGATAGAGAAGAGCAATACAGCACGAAACACGCTGGCATCTGCAAAACATAAGACAGGCGGTAAGACGAAGCGCAAAACAAAGGCCATCTCTAAAATAATCTCATCAAACTGACGCACAACCTTTATGCTAGCTATGTCAAAGGTTACTCACATGCTAAGTAAGGCATACGTTAAGCGTATGCAACGATAAGCAGCCGCGACAGTGAATATATGTATAAAAGTTTAAACACAAATCAACAGTGTGGGTCTTCATTCTGTGTGTTTTTCACCTTTTGTGTTTTAAGGCGTCCTACAATTTCAAAGAAATGCAAAATTGTCACACTGCTGGACTATGCCTGCAGGGCTCCAAATGCATAAAAGTCACATCTTTTCTTGCTTTATAGTTTATTTGGACTTACTACATACAGCGTCTAGCGACAGGAGGAATATTTCGTCGTCGATAGCCAGAGAGAGAAGCAGAAGAAGATCTGAGACCTGCGACCCTCCAAAGTTCACGTCAGCTGTTGGCCAACATTGTATATTCACACTCGCGCGTACGCACTCTAGGCAAACGACTTCAGCTTGACGGTGAAGCTGAAGCCATAATCGGCATCATTACAAACATTATCAGAATACGGTGTGGCATAGGTAAACAAACTTGTGCCATACCTACACCGGAAGTCAGAGAGAGAGAGAGCGACTAGATAGAAATTATCGAAACTACGCCAAGGAGGCTATTGCTAGTAGGAGACGCAGGGCAGCCCTGGCCTAGTCATCGAAGTCTGCACGTTGTTAGCTCTCGAATCGATCGTGCACTTCCGTTTTTTAACTTTTCGTTTGTTTTTTGTTTATTTAATGTCTACTGTTGAGTTGAAGCATCCCCTTTTATTATCTTTTTCCTTTGTCTGCGCGGCTTTTCTTCTTGCCCTTTCTCCTCCTCCACCTATCTCTCTTTCGCCCTGTCACGCACGTTTTTCTCCTTGCCAAAGTTGAGTTGGATTTTCTTCTAAGTGCCTTGCTAGGTGCACTATTATTATTATTACTATTGTGCACGATGTGACCACCGCTTTGTTGTCCACGACGCCACGACTTGCTCGGACGCGCAGCTACAGTTGTTGTTGTCTGCTGCTGTTGTTGTTGTTGTTGTTGTCTGTCGTTGTTTTTGTTGTCTGCTGTTGTTGTTGTCTGCCGTTGTTGTTGCTATTCCTGCTGCTGAGCGTCCTCTGCGCGAGAACTCCACAAATGCAGTTGCTTGTCGCGAGTACCCGCATACTGAGCCATCGTTAGAGCACACGTTCACAAGAACAAATCGCCAAAGCGTGTCACGTAAGAAAATGAGGAATGTAGCGTTGAATTATACGCGACTAAGCTGGCACGTGCCGGCATTCGTTCGAAGATATACGGCGACGTGTTGCAACACTTCGGTTAGTGCTGCCCGCTGCCTTTCGGCGGCACCAGAGAGACGCAGCGTTTCGACGTGAATATTTCTGGCAACGGAATGTGAAAGGTCGAGCGTGTCGTTTCAGTGAAAGGAAACGTTGTACAGTTCCTGTGAGTATTCGACGACTTTTTTTCACTTCTTACATTCTTCTTCTCGGCACGTGCGCACAGCGACTACTCTAACTAATCAATCGCAACTCGAATTTATCCAACTATATATATATATATATAATTCTCAGAAATATTTTCTGAGACGACCTACACACTTGCTGACCGCGGCCAATAATATTGCCCCCGATATTCGCTATCTTAAGCTCAAAAAATAAAAATAATCAAAGATGTACAAAAATAACCAGTTTAAATCAGGTCGTAACATATATTTAACCGAAATAGACACATAGCTTGGATACATTTACGTTTATAATGATTCAGGTTAACCGTATTACTCATTGTTTTCATTTAGATAACAAGACCGCCAGTACGACATCGTGGCTTGTAACAGGCAGAGACACGAAAAAATCTGGACAATCTCTAGGCACTCTGCTATCGGCACGCCCCTTATATATATATATATATATATATATATATATATATATATATATGCGCTTATAATTAACACTATTTCGGCTCTTTTTATATTCTTTGAGTATATGCAGGCCAAGGGCAAGGTGCTCCGATACTTAAAACGACTACTGACTGTACCCTATAGCCGCAAAGTATATATATATATGCAATTGTGACAATGAAACAATGATGTGCAAGTTGTGCAACCAATTCTTTGATACATTATTTTGAATTACATATTGAGATTTCTAGCATATTTATAGCGACAAAACTAAGCCCGCATCAAAGATATTTGTTGTGATTGGCGCTCATATTATAAAGAAGCTAAGGCAACAGTTTGTATGCCAGTGTTTATATAGATTTTTGGGTTTTGTCATTTCAACCGACCTGCTGCAGGTTCTGCATTGTTTATCCATTGATATTGATCGTTACCTTGTAAAACGGCTTTTTGGTGGCCGAAGAAACACGGAAAACCAGAGGTGTCCATCGGCAAGGTTCTTCTGTGACTTGAGTTGGAAGAGATGGCTAAACTCAGTTGCCTCCTCTTTGCCTGCAGTGCAAACAACGAAGATGTTTTTACATTAAAAACGTAGTTTCAAAACACTGATGCGTAGACCACTAGCAATATTTGGCTTCTACTGCAAGAGCACTAATGAGCACGTCTTGCTGTAAACAAACATGTGCTATTTTCTGCCATGCTATCTAGATTTATTTCCTTCTTCTAACGCAACAATATTTATTTGAAAACACAACAGCCTTGTTGCCGTATGCCGGACCCAGTACCTAACTGTACGTTCCGTGGCAGCCAAGTTCATCCCTCGGAAATCGCGGAACGGCTGCCTCATTCAGCCCGGCTGTGTGTGAGTTCTAGACTAGTATTATTATTGTTATTCCAACAGATGATCCCTCATGATTTACGGACCGAGTTCGGCTCGATGGAAGCCAAAGAACGGCCCGTTCAAACAAAATCCTCAACGCTGGCAGAGCGGAAAGAAGGCTGAGTGAGTGGAAAAAAAACCTCTGCCGCAGGTACCATACCTGCCGGCTTCAATGCCCTCAAGGCAGCTCGCCCCGTTTGGCAAACAACGTTGGCTTCCCCGTGAAGACACGCTTACCCTCCTCCCCCCACATCCTCTGTCATTGCAAAATTCAGACAACTTTGCGACGCCACGCTTCTGATCTGTCGTCGTGCAATGGATCAGCAACAGTCGGCGGCAATAATCGGCGGACCGACGCATAGACACACGACAAGGTAAGTTTTATGCATGCATTGGATACATACACACACACACACGCACAAATTCGAGGCAACATGGCGTAAAAACGCATTCTAGGCGGCATGGCGTAAAGCACCATCCTGGCCGACATGGCGTAAAAATGCATTTTAGGCATCATAGCTGAGAGCGTAGAGTGTACGGATGTATGCACTCTAAAACTACAACATTCAAACCTAAGTTACATGCTGCGCGCAAATCTTGATGCGCCAGCACTGTTCGGTGTGCATCACCACCGCAGCAGCTCGTGTTTCGCTTAAGCATACACGTAAAGCCTACACAAGGTTTTTGGCACAATATTCTGCCTGCACGCACAATAACTATTGATAGTATAGCGATATACTATCAAAAGATATAACGTTCAAGTTGGCTGGTTAAGGGACCGCTTTCTTTTTTTTCGAAAACTATAGCTGTGCAAAGCTGGTTTAGGTCACCTGGTAGTGTTGAATGAAATTTAGTATTGGGTCAACTTTAACATGTCCAAAAAAGACACGATCTCTTTAATCATTAGTGAGAGCGACTTTCTTGGCAAGCGGATATCATACGGCTTCACGCCCGTTCGGATCAACCTTAGAAAAGTTTAATCGTTTAAACTTTTACGGCCCGTCCCATTTTGTTTTTGAGGGATTATTCTATTATATTTGTCTTCAATCGAAGTAATGGCATCACTAGTCACTATCCTGAGAAATGTCAGCTTGTACGCAAGGCGCAGGTCCCGTAGAGACCGAAGGAAATATCGTCCATCTCGCACGACTTGGCTTTACGTGTGAAGTTTAGTTTTCTAGTTTTCCTCACGATGTGACTGAGCCTCGGGTGCTTGTTGAATCCGCAGAGACGTTGAGCCAGCTCAGCGGGTGACGCCTCAGGTTGAGCAATGCCTTAGCGAGTTTTTCTCCGTACGAGAAATGACAAACTACCGCTTCAATCCTCTTATTTTCTAAACGGCCATACCAGTGGCGCTGTGATTTTACGCTGGCTTGTACATAGACAGTCGCCCAAACGTCAGCCAGAATGGGAGCAGAAACTTTTTTATTTTAAGATCTGCATGTTGTAAACAAAACGTAAGATCCTCATATTGCAAAAAACATAATTTTAAGATTCCTCACGTTCCAAAAAGCGCAATTTTAAGATCCTCACGTTTGAAAAAAACGTATATACAGAATGAGATAAAGAGGCCGTTTAGTAAGATAAGCTCACAGAAATATTGACTTTTGTATAATTCAAATCCTTGGCACTCTGCTTGGACACTTTTTTTGCATTTATAGCATCAAATATGGGGTTTAGTGTGGGATACCTTTGTTTTTTTGTGTGAATAACGGATAAAAGCCTGTTTTATCTATATTAGGGAGGTAGCCTTTTTGGATAATGTGCCTTTGTTTGCCAAGCAGATTTGCAGCGCAGTGCACACGGGAAAAAAGCGGTAAGTTAAAAGCTGACGTGGCCTATATTGTCCAGCTTATTTGGTTTATCGGGTTAACATTAGTAAATGCTTCCATGGCGTTGCCATCTTAACTGTGTGCCTAGGCCAACACGCTCTACATGTTTTCGACTGGATTTTCAGCGAGTTATAAAATAAGCTTATTTATTATTTAATTGTAAATGTACCTAATAATAATAATAAGAATAAACTTCCGCATGGCTGCCGCTATCAGGATAGGAACTCTAAATTGCAAACCTTTTCCTTGCGCAGCATGCGGAAATAAGGTCGATACCTACGATCTACACGTATTATGCTGTCCTAGAAGCTCTGGAAGAATTTCACGGCACATAGAGTTAAATTAAATTGTTAAAAGAGTCCTTAGAAAGGCAATGTTGCCAGAAAAACTGGAATAATGTGGCCTCGGACGGGACAACGACAAGAGACCTGATGGTGTGACCGTACCATTATGATCTGACGGCAAGTGCTCAGCCTTAGATGCTACAGTGTCTTGCACCGTAGCTCCCTCGTATCTCAGTCATAGCTTTGTCAGCATCAAATGAGTAGCAGGGTACGCCGAACAGAAAAAGAGGCGTTACTACGCGGATTTCGACTATCTCTCTATCGAAATATGATCTCGAAACAGTTTTCACTTCGTACCGGCAGCTATGGAAGCATTAGGACTCATCAGCAGTCCGTCAGAAAAATTCCTTGGGGATCTGGCCAGATAAATGGAAGCAACGACGGACCAGAGTGAGAGAGAATATCATAGACAACTTTTGTCTCTCGAGGCGTGTAGAGGCCATGCCGCTTTTATAATCGGCGCTATGGGATTAGTAACTAAATAGCACCTGCTTTTATCGGGGCAATACGTTTGAACCTCACAACTCAGTATGTTGATAACACAAATACGAATTAAATAATAAGAATTTAGTTTGCTATCAAAACCAGCCGGTAAATGTACTCTTAGGTTGAACTCCCTATAAATACACTAGTTCCTCCAGACCTCTTCTCTTCGGAAGCGTATCGAGAATCATTCTCGCGTTGCCGCGCTAAGACCTTCTAAGGCCATGCGCTGCCTTACCAACGCTGTGAATCGTTTGTCCTCGTTCGACTTCCCGATGATCTGGCCGATTGTCTGCGTTATGGCCAAGGCCTCCCGTCCCCACACGCCCGAGATCCTCATGATGAATGGGCAGGTATTGATTATTATTGCTATTCTAGCTTAGTACTGCTGCCATTGTAAAAAAAAAAGCTGTAGGCTAAAGCTAACCCAAGAAGTAGAGTTAATATGGAAGAGCGGTTAGCGTGTGCGTACCCAGCTCAACTACAACAGCATCGGCTACTTACCCGCAACAGGAAGAAGTCTGTCGACTTGTCCATCGTCTTTTTCGACCGCAAACCATCGATTAGCAATGAAGTCATACCGGGCGTTTGTTTGAACGTCACGTATTGAGATGAATCGAAGGAACCATGAACTGAAACGAAACATACCGAGCAACATGCGACGTGAGAGGAGAACAAGAACACGCATAATATTTGCAGCATGTCTAGTAATACCAGCCAGCAATGGCAAACGCAATATCAACAATGGCCATGCATGACAATACCGTAACTCAGCGACTTGGCGACTCAGCGACCCATAAACGATTGATGGGTCAATCGTTTATGAAACTGAAGATATCCTACTCTTAATGAACATGATATATTTGTATGTGTGCTAAAGTGAACAACGGCTCGAGGACTGAGCAATCGCACACAGTGACCGCATTAGTGAGCAACCAAGCATACACCTCATAAAAACGACAGCTACAATAATGTAAGTGCATTGAATTATATATATATACATATTGATTATTCGCTTGGCATGTATACCTAAATAGACATGTCACCCTTTTATAGCAGGGGCGCTTGGAGCGGCAGCATATATGTAACCTACGCAGATATATATATATATATATATATATATATATATATATATGTATAAATATATATATAAATATATATATATATATATATATATATATATATATATATATATAAATATACACAGGTGTAGTCGTACGTTCGCATGCATGCGTATGTAGACGAATGCACGTTTAGCGTGACATGTCTGCAAGTACGCGTGCGTTTATATTGTTATTTATTACATGAATGATTATGTATATGGGCGTGTACATTTTTACGTGCATATTTTGCTTGTAGGTACATACACATATAACCCCACTTCCCACCGGCAACCCCCCTAACGAATAGACTCGAAAGATTTACCCCAGCATGATCCAACCAAGGACTGTTATTACGATTCTTGACAGCCAGCTTCTGCGACCAGGACAATTGCTGGTAGTCCTAAATGGCAACCCGAAAAACATGCATGTGCTGCACCCTCCAATATGCCTCTGTCGAGGAAGGCAGCGATACGGACAAGCCGTACGATGCGACGGATACCTAAGAGGCTGGCAATGCTCGAATAAAGAAGAAGAAGGCTCAGTCCTTTCCCGTCGTGAGGCAGCAATTTGATCTTCATCAAGAACTAATACGCAAAAAAGGCATTAAGAAAATAACCTGAACTTTCTCCCAAAAAACTCAACTCACTTGCCCAATTTTTGAACGAGCGCAAACCGACGGCTTCCTCATTTGCTATTCATCATTGCTCACAACCCGGGATAGCGGAGTTACTCTGATGCTGACCGGGAGCTACGCTTTAAACTATACCCGGGCGCATTAGAAATCCACATGAAAAATGTTTCTAAAACAGCGTTTGGCGAAGTCAAGCATCGTTAAGGCATCGCCCCTAAACGCTAAGGCGAACGTAGCCGAGGACTATAAAAATGAAGCCTTGTTTTCTGCAATCGTCCACTCATAATTACTAGGAATCGACAAGAAGATGAATGCAGAAAACCTAATTGAGGCCCTAAAACTCGACAGTACAGAAAGGAAGTCGAGCCTGGTGGCGTGGCGGCCTAGGTCTGCGCCTCGCAACCGGAGGAGACACATAGGTGCGCAGGTTCGAGCCCCACCGTTGCACATTTGTATTTATGGGG
>QVRM01002564.1:0-30000 GCA_003439945.1 Dermanyssus gallinae | reverse complement strand
TGCTTCGTAAGACAGACCCCATAAATACAAATGTGCAACGGTAGGACTTCGAACCCGTGCATCTACGTGTCTCCTCCGCACGCGAATGCATCCACTACGCAACCGCCAAGCTCGACAGCTCGGTGCGGGCCTACCTAAACGCAACGTTTCCGAATTAGCGCATTGGCCAGGGCGGGTCCATCGCTTGGCCGGCGCAATCTACCGATCTTTCAAACCTCGACTTTTTGTTTTGGGGCCATCCCAAGAGTCTTGTTTACGCGGTCCCTGTTGACTCTCATAAGGAGCTCATCGACGGTGATAAACGCAGCTGCTGAAGCCCCTAGGGATATGCCTGAAATATCTGAACGCGTCTAGCAAGACGTCAGGACGATGCTTTTTCGAGAAATGTTTCTAATTAAAGAACGCTTCGGTGAGCTGCTTGAAGTGTGTCATTAATTAAAGCAAATCGACATAGTAGGCGTATGTGCAGGCATTTACTTTGATGTGCATGTCACAAAACCTGTGTTACTTCTCAACACACACAGCTTGTAGCACCATAGACTCAGTACTAAAATGCTCGTTATTATATTTATTAGAGTCGCTTGGACGTAGCAGCTACTGTACGTATAATGTGAATTTTTTTTAATGAGCACGAAATCTAAAATAAAAGATTTGCAGAGTTTTATTTCTTGGGAATAAGCTTCAAACAACTATTGTTCTATAATACGCTAAAGTTAGATAGAATTCGAAAGGCGCAACATTTTCTAAACACGCAGATGTTATTGGTTTCTTGATAGAATGGATAAGAGAGTTTGCGCAATTGCAGATTTTGTAAAGATGCTTCCGCATGAAAAGCTCGATACAACCCGTTTTTGTAATCTAATTCTCACTCCAAAGGAAGACGTTTTCGCCCCTTGTTCCATCGTAAAAATGATTTTCTCGCCAGGTTGTTCCAGACCCCAAAGTTCGGCGTGCTAATTTTGGAACATTATGTGTATATATATATATATATATATATATATATATATACATATATATACATATATACCGCAGACTATGATATGCAAATGAGACAAGCCACAGCCAAAAAAATAGATTTAGCTTCAATTATAATACCAAAACAATGATTGAACTCGACGAGAGCATCTTCAATGCTTGAAAAGTATCGCCATAGAACTGGCGCAGTGCTAAGTAATACTAATGTATAATCTGTAAAAGGCATACTGTCGTACGAAGTGGGATACGGCACAATAAAACGGCCGAGATGAACATAAATTTGCTTGAAATTCCTACATATTTGTTAAACGCTAGCGAGGACCAGCACAAAATGGTAATCTTACATGTAATATGGTATACGGATATATTGTACGGATAAGCGCAAAGGGCTTTTGAGACTGGACAAATACGCTTGTGCTGAGGGGAGTCAAGGGTACTTGCAGAAGTATCGGAGTGGAACCGGTGGAGTGCTAATGATACTTGAGCTTGAGAGGAACGGCGTGTCTCACATGCACGAAGGCTGCACACACCTTAGGGAAGAAACACTTAGGTTGATAAAAAAAAAACTGGAGTTTTGTCTCGAGGCAGTACACACAAACACCTAGATGCTATAAGAAAAAAAAACTGGATGTAGCTTTTAACGGTTCGGCAGTCATGCTGAGCGAAGTGTAGGCGCATATAGCTAGTCGCCTGTTTTAACGTCAAAGACAACAAATATATATACTTGCAAAAAAAAAATTCAAAAATTCACAGATACAGCGTCCGTGTATCGGTGTATCTTCATTTGTACAAATCGATTGTAATATCTAAAATTGAACACTGTTCAACCGTATGACATCTATATTTGTGTAAACACATATATATGATCAAACGTGTGCAAGGGAGATTTTTGAAGAGACTCCACAGAAGATGTGGCATCAAAATGAACGACATTGTGATACCGTTCTTAATGGACATACTCAGGAAAAATGGCAATCGGCTTTTAGCTCAACTTTTAATTCTAGCTCAACTTATGAGTCTTATTGATCATTTCTTTGAAGTGCGGCCGAGTAATCTCAGAAGCCAAATAATGTATGTGTCCAGATGCGCTGCAAGAACGGAGCACATCAGTAATATGTTCGCCTGACGCGTGGCTAGGGATATTCACAACAGGACGACTGCACAGGCCCCCCCTGCGACCAGTCATTCCTTACCCGTTACAAGATGAACAAAGGAGCTTTCTATTCTTCGATTATTTTCTAAAGTAGAGCCTTTGCACGAGAAAGTTCTCCTGCGCCCCCGGCGTATGCTTAGCAAGTCCCGAGAAATTTGCGATGGAAAGGTGTTTTCTAGTGTGTCGGCAGTAAGGCGGCAGGTCCAGCTATGTTGTTGAGCAAAGTAGACGTGCGTAAACGAAATTAAAAAATGGGACTGGATCAGGAATCCTTTCAAAGTCGTTAAGAAGTGAGGCTAGACTACAAAAAATAGGCAAACGTAAATGCCACAAAAATAGCTGTGCTAGCACTGGACAATAAAATATTGTACGTAAGTTTGTATTACGACAGTTATATGGTGTGGCTCAGTGCTCGATTTACGCAGATTACCTAAGGCTAAATAAACTATGCAACGGACAAGCATTGGATCCAACTTAGGTAATAGTAAGCATGCAAGTGAATAGATTTACATAGATACGCTACATTGTTTTACAACGGCTCGAAGGTAAACAAAAATAAACTCTGGCTCAAAACATAAATGTACACTGTCACATTTGATTCCACGGCCATCTGCCTTGTGCAACCCCTTTTAAGTAAAAGTGCATTGAATTGTATTAAGGAAAATTGCAAGCATATCAATGCTGACCCCGCATTCGTACCACTAAGGACACAATGGGGCTTACTAACCGACAGAATTTTCTGTACCCGAACAAATATACACACCCACCCTACATATATATGATTGATTGATTGATTGATTTATTCGCTTGATAAGTGTGTGTACACATATCACCCTTTTATATCAGGTATATATATATATCATTATATATATATATATATATATATATATATATATATAAAGGGTTTTAAATGAGCTCATCCTACCTTTTCATTATCCTTAAGATCTTCTCTTCGAGCCCATATGAGTAGGAGCAGGTAGATGAGCATGGTTAGTATGACGCACATGTAGATGGTGACATTATCCGCGAATCCGGCGTTAGCGAACACGTAGCTAAAGTCGATCGTGTTCGGCACCACAAAGAAGCCCGAGCCGAAACTCGTCAAATGGTTACACTTGCAGTAGGTGGCTGCATAGTTGGCGTTCTCAACCTGAAATGATAGCACCGCAAACCAGGTGTAACTAGCAGTTTTACAAAGTAGTGTATATTAAAATGAAGTGGGAATAAACAAATAAAGAAAATATTATGAATTGGCCACACGACATGGAACGGTTCAACGAGACAGCATGGGCGGATCTGGGAAGCCAGCGTGAGAAACATCAATGAGTCCTAGAGGACACCGCATGCGTCCATTTGTGAGCCATGAGTGTCGTCCAAATCTCCCAAAAAAAGCCCGATTGAGCTCTCCTAAGTTGTTAGAAATGCCATGGGTGCATCGCAAAGGGACAACAAAAAAGCGAATCTTCAATATATCGGAACCCCGCCACGGATCGAAGATGTCGCATGTCACTTGTTGTAAAACGTCGAAAATGTTAGCGTTTCACCTTTGCTCGATTCACTTTTGTACCGAACTACACTGAGTCAACTCACTAAGCCTAAACTTTTCCCAGCCTACTTACGAAACCTGAATTGACGTCTAAGCAGCTTGTCAGTCGGTGACGTCCTGTTAGATAAAAAAAACTATTTCACAACATACGGAAATAACGCAGCGGGTCACGGACGTCGCTTAAGCTCTTTTCTGAAGTGACGGCCTAAATACGTCTAATGTCACCGCTTTTGATACTATATATATATATATATATATATATATATATATATATTCAAGAGTTGACCGACAGATTGTCGTCTTTATTCGACTCCCTTCCCGTTGAAAGGAATAAGCAGAGCAGTATATATATATATATATATATGTATTCAAGTTCAAATTTTTTTTTCAAGTATATATATATATATATATATATACACATATACAGCGTCCACGATGGACGAATTGACTTGTGTATGCGGGTGACGATGACAGACAGTCGACTACGCTGCTGTGAGGTTGCGTGGATGCAAATATGGATGTTGCGTCCGGCAATTACGTCCAATCAAGCCGACTAGGTCTGCTCTCCGGGCAGCAGAACAATGATTCCAGAAACGTCGACAGCTTTCACGGCCAGGTGGAAGATATGAGCGGGAGGAGAGATGAGGGAGATGAATGAGAGAGAGAGAGAGGAAGAGAGGAAAAAATTAGGGGAAAAGAGGAGGAGAAGATAGAGACATGCCGCTCCTTTGGGGAGTTGGGAAGTAGGCCCAGCGGCGCGGCCCAGATACAGCTTTAGGGGTCTGCCGGAGCAGCATCGCCAACCGTCTGACACGTGTTTCGCCGCTTATATGCATCGACATCTTCTCTCTCTCTCGCGCGCGCTCTGCGGCGGCGCTCCCCCCCCCCCGCCCCCCTCTTCGCTTGGTACCGTAATCGCATCTAGCAACAAGTATTAATATCCACTTTCTACGTTACGTCTTTCTCTCTGTTCTCTCCCATCTTCTTCTTATTCTTATTCCTCTGTCTCCTTTTCCTCGTTCTCTCTGACTTTGTCCTCCAACTACTGTGGGCGTCCCTCTTGTACGGCCAGGTGTGCATCCGAGCGCAAAAAGTTTTCCGACAGAGCGGTCGGTAATAGCATACGAATAATTTATGTGCCTTAGTTGTAGCGTCGTGATCGTTGTCGTCGTAGTTAGAGAAGAACACCGCTAGTTCCACTGAGATTGCGAATCGACTGAAGCGACAGCTGCCGCGGCTAATTACTTCAGGAGACAGGAAGGAATTTTTTTTTTCTTTGTTCGCCGCTGACAAATCGGACGATTATCGGAACGCGGGTCATCGTCGTGCGTGCATAGACGCGGCGTTGTGCTACGGCACGATAATACGGAACCAGAACGCCACAATATGGCCTCGGAACAGAGCCGCCTTTCGCTCCGAACTCAGCATGAGCGGCTGTACGGTTCATCCGGTGCATTATTGGAGCTCTGCTATAGAGAAACAGAGAGAGAGATGGCTTAAGAGCTCTAAGAGCTAGATGGTACGTTTCTTTTTTAGTCATTCTACTCAGTTTGTAGTGGCGGTGGCTTAGGCGGCTAACGCACCGTTCGAAACGGGGCGTTACCATGGCAACCACGGTTAGCAAAACATCGCTAGTTCGAGCCCTGGCCGTGCTAGTTGAATTTGTTGGACGTGGTTGTCATTGCCTTGCTGCTACATACCTCTGCTGGAGAAAGCCTATATAATTCCAGTACGAGAACGCAATGACGATAGATACATTTAGACGATATCGTGCCACAAGCAACTTAGCTTATTTACGAGCGTCTAAAATGTGGTTGTCAGAGCGTGAAAAAAAAAAGTTAGTTACTAACTAACCGCGTTGCATACCCTCTCTAAGTATTCTATGCTATATGCATGTGTACATGTGCGTATATACATGCATTGTACTACTGAGTGCCGCCCACGCAATTCTAACAGTCAAAGCATCCTGGACCCTTTGGATGTTGCGATACTCTAAGCAAGGCAACTTTTGCGTGTAGACGACAATCGTTTATGTAGCAAATATTCAATTGACAACATGCCTTGACAGTGTCTTACATGGCCGTCCCTAGGAAGAGGCGTCTCTAGTCGTGACTCTGTACGATTTCCAGGCATTATAAACTGCAGTTATCAAAGTGCAATATAATAAATAGGACTTTTGCAGAACGTAGCTACCTACAGTACCTAAATGCACAAAAAATGCATTAACAATGACAATCAAGTGCTGGTGCAATCTCGAAGACAGGGTAAATTTGGCGCCTCATTTACTTACGAAGCATCCATCTCCGGACCAGATCTTCGTGTGTTTGTTGAAGAAATAGCATCCCGATGTGTAGACTCGAAGCGAGTAGTCAGTACTAAGTTGGCGCACGACCTCAGAGTCGCTCAGATTGAAGTAGGCGCTGCCGTTTGCGGTCAACTCAGGAATCGAAACGTTGGCCTCAGTAATGCCGAGATAGAAGAATCCAGTCCTGTTCCCAGAAGTGATAAAGTCCTTAATAAATTTGCCTCAAGCATCAAAGAAGTCTGCATTATAGAAAACTAGATATATTTTTAACGCGCTTCTTCAATACAGGGTTGTACACAAACAAACCTTTAGCTTTTGCCACGTTACATATTGCCTCGGAATTGAAATATATGACACATAATACAGACTTTGGCCCATTTTCGTCACTTTATTTTACCGACCTGGCCATAATTTATACGCATCAGCAAAACTATATATACATGTATATATAGGTATGTATGTTATTCTGAGTATGATACTCGGCCTCGGCTGCGCATTGTACAGCCACCAAAATAAAGATTATATATATATATATATATATATATATATATATATATATATATATATATATATATATATATATATATATATATATTGTTTTCAATTTATATAACTTTGTTATTTTAGCACCATGGAGTAAACAATTAGCTTCGCGTGAACACGTAGTAACGCGTTCTCTAACCCAGGATTAGCCCAGTTCAACAATGTGCCCAGAACAGATGCTGCGTCTTCTCGTTGAGTGTCAAGCGACACCCTCTGCTTCAAGAATGCTCTCGAGTCTCCCGTCAAAAGGTCAAGACTTCTGCCTACGCGCTTAATCAGCTTGAGTGCAAGAGAGCCTGGTCCTCTTATTGTTTTGAAAGCCAACAGACAAAATTGGTGCGGATAACCAACGCCAGAGTACTTTTTGCATTTGTTAGCATCTGCTAACCTAGAAGCATGACCTGCTTGGTCCTGCACCAACCATCGAAGGGGCTGAGGGGTCGGTTACAGTTGCGTCCCAAACAAGCATGCCGCAAGGTTTAAATGGGGTCAACGTAAGACCGTCATGTCTTTTCCATGGTGTCTGGATAGTTTCAGAAGTTTCAGTACACACGGAAAGTCAGCGAATCTTAGCGCATGATTATAAGTGTATTTTAAAGCTAAGTGGCGTGGTCGACAACCTGCACTTAAAGGGCATGACAAGTCATGATGAGCCAACGCGTCTACAAGGTCACCAGAACTGCATCGGTGGGGCACGACTAAGTCAACACTTAACCGCAGTCCTGTACTTATGCGCGTCGTCTTTTCAATCAACATAATAATAATAATAATAATAATAATAATAATAATAATAATAATAATAATAATAATAATAATAATAATAATAATAATAATAATAACTATTATTATTATTAAAATATTTAAATGGCCGTTAAGGTTTAGGCAATGAGGACATGCTGCGATCTCTAACCAGCAAGATCTAAGGAGAAACAGGCCGTAGTGGGCTCCCGATTTGGGTCGGGCCTGTGGCAAGGTCCAATTTGGGTTACCGGCGGCTAATCCTTTTGCAATCCCGTCCGGCAACCTAAACTTTTTCGGGCTGACTCCCAGCCAACATTTAACGTCCACGAGTTTGCTTTCGCATTGCTTCGTGAGACGAACCCCATAACGGTAGGGATCTATGTGTCTCCTCTGGTCGCGAGGCGCACGCGAATGCACTGCGCCACCGGGCTCGACAAGGGTACATCTAGCAGCTCCAAATCAACCTTACAAACAACGCGACAACTAGTAAGTAGGCCAAGAAGGTCCGTTAAATCTAATAGCTCGCTTCCGTTGTGGGCCGCCCAGAACGCGGTCATCTAGGTACCAGATAGTAAGGGGGGACCGCAGTGAATCCGCCAATTCCTTGATCTACAAACAAAAAAGTGGAGGGCCCAGGGGATTACCCTGCTGAAGGCCTGTTTGCGATAGCTTAGCGTTATGGGGCATTACTAGATGTGATGACTGATCATGGACCAAATTTATTCGGTGAAATAGTAAGAATGCCCACGGCTTGACGGCTCGAAGCAAATGGTCGGCTCTGGATGCTACTAAAAGCGTTTCTTAAGTTCAGCTCGACCATCACCGTCGGATTGCAGAAATGCGTGAACACAGTGGACTGTTATCTCTGTCCCGCTAGGGGTAGCGAATTCTAGCTGGTGTTAGCCAAAAGCTGCTGAATAAGTATCCTTTTTGCCGTGGCGGCCAATCGGTGAACGACTGAGAAACAGGCGGTCGGGCGTAATAGGTCATCTTTTTTTAGTGCAAACATCCGTGCTCCGAAGATGAGTGGCATAAAACAGGATAGGGGCATAATAACGTTATTTGCTTTTTATACAAAAATAATGATTTCGGTTTATGGGTATTTACGCGGAATAGGTTTTATAGGGAAAATATTAGGGAATAGACACGTTTAGGTACAGTACCGATATCTGGTTGCTATTTCTGACGGAATACGTTTTAATAATATTTTGTGCTACTGCCTTACGTGATTAGACAACATAGAATGAATCGCTCTAATGGTGCGCAAGTTGAAAAAGATAAAATATATGCATATATATGTGTATCCGTTCTTTGCGTATATCTGAATGCAATCAGTTGATGTTATATATAGGCATGTATACCCGGAGCTGTCTGTCGTTTCTTAATGATGAATGAACGTCTCATCTGCATAAATAAATCGTTTTTCTATTCTATGAGTATGTCCATGAGTGTGAAGGTTGAACTAGCGGCAATAACATAACGTCCGCAACATCATTTAGGGCCGTACTCTTGGCTTGGTCATCTTGTTACTGTTCCTTACTGCTACTGTGCTGCTTTGTTGAAGTAGCCATTATTGTCGGTGCTATCCTATTGTTGCCTTATGAGATAATTGCGCTTCTTCACTAGAAACAACCTCACATATCCAAAACAACTTTTTCTAACGGTTCGTGTACAGCAGAATAGCATGTGAGCGGATTGGTTTAAGCAAAACCAGCCATATTCCACAATTCGATTGGCTACCATAAAGAAATGCATTGTGTTGCTGTGTTTTCAAGTAGGCGATTATTACGAGGGTACAAGCATAACATAGCAACAACAACTGAGTATAAATATTTTTTTCCTAAAGGTGCAAATTTTAAATACGAATCGCCCATATATCGCAGAGGACCAGCTATAAAGCGTACCTGTTATTGACAGCAAAGTTATCCAGGAAGATGTCGTAGGTTCCGTTCGAGTTTCTGGCCTGGCTCAAATTAAACACCATATCATACGAGTGCAACAGCGGCTTCTCGCGATGCTTCAGATAGACAAGTAGTCGCGAGTGATCAGGCAGGTCCGGCGTGATCTCGATGTTGACCGCCGAATCGGGTTTAGGCACCAAAAATTGATGGTAGACCATCTGCTCGTTCCATTTGGGCTCAGGCGAAAAGTGCGTCGGCTCAGGCAGTCCCTAGACGACAAATCAACCGGCCATACCCCCCAAACCGGCGTAATAGTTTCACAGTCTAAACGTGTGTATGATGCATGTCCAATACAATATTGCTTTATTCGCTATACGATTTAATATATATATATATATATATATATATATATATATATATATATATATATACTGACTTTTGGCCGACTTGCTCCAGCTGGCAGAAGGAGTGTTGTACACATTGGGATATCAAAGTAATTACTAAACTAGACTCAATTTGTACATGAGCCGCACATCATTAGTGGTTAGACGTGTTTTAAAATGAACCTGAGTTAGTCGTCGTCGCCGCTCGTTGTTCTATTGACCTCAAAAATGTTTATCACAGCGCTTACCTACTTTTGTTTTCTCCCTTTGAGTCCTAGCTTCTCAAATTGTTATTCGCCAAATCATCCTTTCTCAAGATCAACCGAACTCGGTTTTTGATTTATAAATGCGGTTCCTCTAGAGAGTAGAACGCATCGAAATGAATCGAACTTCCTCCTAAACCTATATCAACTTATACGTTGCACGTTGTCTGTCTGGCTCGTCCATTATTCAAAACGAAATAACAAACGGTGCATACTGTTTCGTTTTGCTGGGGAAAGCAGGCTATGTTTACTACACGTCTAGATAAGAAGGAAAAAAGAAGTCGTAGCAAAGCCTCGTTGAGTTCCTACCGTTCCGTTTTCACCGGCGCCTTTGCGCGGCACGATGATTGTGAACAAGTCGGTGGTGTTTGAGATATCCAGAGGGTGAAGGGTATCGTCAAGGACGATCAGCTGGAGCGTTTTTGAGTCTTTTGATAGCACATCCACACTGCCGCCGTATGACTGCAAGATTGCAGGCCACGACACCGCCTACACACAAATGAGTAACATATATAAACTTAGTTATGGCAATAACACATATTTCAAACGCGTTTCGTAAAGTTTCGTGCTAGTCGACATGCGTCAACGAGTGATCGTCTTGAGGAGGAGGGAAAACAGCTGAAGAGAAGCGCAACAACAGGGACACAAAGAGTATCCCCGTACAACATAGGGTACATAAAAAACACGTAGGAGACCTAGAGATAAGCTATATCAGCCACGAAGGTTCGAAACTGACTGGTTGTAATTTCTTATTTTTATACCGCGTGGCAGGGAGCAGAACCACCTAAGCCTTGACGGCATAGTGTAGTTTAAAAAAAACCCTATTGTGACACAAGTTTCTCTGAAATAAACGGTGCTCTACAAACGAACATTCGTTCAAGAACTGACGGCTTTAGGGTAGTAGACGAAATATGCATTGTTTAGCCTGCAGACTTCGTTTTAAACTGATAGACACCATATACGCATGCTAAACTAATGCTTAAATAGT
Organism: Dermanyssus gallinae; assembly: GCA_003439945.1. Classification (NCBI taxonomy): domain Eukaryota; kingdom Metazoa; phylum Arthropoda; class Arachnida; order Mesostigmata; family Dermanyssidae; genus Dermanyssus; species Dermanyssus gallinae. The sequence goes on along the minus strand of QVRM01002564.1, from coordinate 19,202 downwards.
CTAATGTGCTACCAGGCCACAAATCTCGTGCTGTAGCAAAGGCGGCTCGCAGCCGCTTCTTTCCTATGGACTGCTAGATAAGCCCGTATGGCAGTGATACTAGTCGCTCTCGAAATGACTATCGCAGTCATCTTTGGGTTTCAAAGCGTTGTCAATACGACGCGAAACGAGATAACGTCGAACATTTTCTTTGACGATCACAAGTGGACAAGGCTCAACGTGTCCTCTTGCGAATCCAGATGCCTATGGCGTCCATAACCGTTAGAAGCGGCACTGGGTAACGGCACCCTTTCACCGCAACATAACCAGAGTTCACAGCACTCCGATCCTCGAAAACCTCTAAGCGGCTCGCATATACATATACTTTGGGGAAGACTGGCTGCCGCCCATGGCTCGTAACTCCACCTTACGTCGAAAAGGATTGACACGCAGCTTACGGATTTTGAATGAAGGCCCCTTGGCATGGCGTGCCACCAAAACGCCCAGCAAACAACAATATCATCGTTGCTTCATACGACGAACGGTAGAATGTGCTAGGATTGCCAAACACGCCCGCAGAAGAACTGGTTCGGTGCAATACCGCCTTGCTAGTTTTAGAAACTGCTTTGAATATGATCAGGCAGTGCGTGACAGGTCTGAAGCGAAACTTTCGTGGTATAGCAATATGTCCTACTATTTTTGTGCTGCCGATCTGCTTTTGACACTTTCAGTCTCACGTATAACTTATAACTATATATATATATATACATACATACATCAACATTGTTCACTCACCATGACGCCGAGAGTTTCGTTGCCAGCGCAGCTTGGCTGACTAGCGAGCACATCGCACACCCCTGGAAAGATGTAGACCGCGTCGCCATGTTGGATTGCTTTACCCGACAGAGCACCACCGCTGAACCTGTATAACCACCATTAAAAAAAAAAATATATATATATATATATTAAGACTTGTAACGTACGCTTGTTAGGTAGCAAAAATGGTCTGGCGCGTATAGGCAGCAAGATGAAGGCAGCTGCATACCTAATTAATACGGTTGCGTGATTTAACGCGCAGCAAGACGTGTTTTATTTAGGATAGAATTCCTCATATGGCACAATAGCTAGTATGATATGATAGCCTTCGTATTCCCGGACGTGCGACGCCATGCGGTACGACTGGAGTATATATATATATATACATATATACGACGTTTCGTATATACACCGTACATATATATATATATATATATATATATATATATATATATACTGACGTTCAACTCTTGCCCACCTGTATTCTCACTCTGTATGATTATTTTTCCTGCCTTTAAAAACGCGTCTGCAGTAAGTAGAGAGCCGGATCTTCAGAGATCGGATAAACGTTTACACATATGCACGTAGGCAAGGTACACTATTTTAATGATGGGAACTAAGCATAGCAGCTAACGCTGTATATGAATGCACGCACCCCCCAAAATGCGTTCAATAAGAATGCAACGGTTTTGACCGGCCCTGTCGCTAAAGCCAACGCTACACACAGATTGTATTCATGTATGCATGCATACATATATTTACACACATACAAGCTGTTAAACACATGTATCTATTGAACGCAAGTATATATATATGTATATATAGATGTGGTGTACTCCGTGACCGTCCTGGACATAAACCTACATAGAAATGGTCATAGCGAGTCCTGAGGGTGCAGAAAATTCCAATGGCTTCTCTCCGACGATGATATTTCGAAGGATAGCGAGCACCATATCGATGGTGAGCGTGATCATAGTCGTGATCTGTGCCTCAGCAGCCTTCCGCTCCTCGAGCACCACGGCACGCTCCAAAGCCTTGTCCATGGGCATCGTGCCGTCGAAGAGAGATTCTGCGAACAGAACACAACGCAAGTAATGTTGAATGCAATTCAAATTCTAGACGTATACAAATTGCTGACGATTTATACGCCAGTTAATTCAAGTACGCCGGCCGTCGAAGAGAGATTCTGTGTACAGAACACAACGCAAATAATGTTGAATGCAATTCAAATACTAGACGTATACAGTTTGCTGACAATTTATACGCCAGCTAATTCAAGTACGCCGATGTACGGGACGGAGTATACGGGCGGCGTAAAGTGGCGTAAGGTCACTTCGTACCAAGAAGTCAAGAAAGGATGAGCTCTCTCTACTCACCTTTTTCCTCTTCTCCCTCAAGAGCAATCTCGGTGTCATACTCGAGGTTGACGGCCTTCGCTCGATCAGTTGGCATGACGGTTCCTTCAAGCAGTTGCTGCGTCATACGCTGTATATTTATGTGTATTGTTGAATGTGTGTGTGTGTATTTTGTGCACGCGTCGAGACACGGAAACGGAAAACAAATATAAAATCACACGTTGTTTAACTTACTGTGTTATGGTGCGCCAAACTTTCTAATAATCTTCGGTAATAATCTACTTCTACAAGGTAATCAATCGATTTGTAAATGCTTTTTTCTCAGCCCATACAAAACAACACGCAACGCAAGGGCTGCTCTTATAGACATCAAATTTTCTTCCGAACAAGCAAGTATTTAAAATAATTTCACTTATTTGTTTGATGCGTGCGGCACTACCATTTTATTTGTGAAATTATATTACCGTAGTATGTAAAGCAGCCAAGCTAACACGGCTCACTTTGCCAATAACGTTAACGAACAAAATTCGAACATATTTTTGTTTCGTTACTTTCGCAGCTTCTTTTTCACATGCTGTAGATGAAATACATGAATATGCGCTCTCAAATCCGTTACCTCTGAAGTGAAAAACTATCCCTTTGCTCTTAGCTCTTATGAGTTTTAGCTTCACGCTACCTACTCTATATTCGATACGATGCCCATGCTCCTATAATATCTTGCTAGCCTCGATAACACGTATTAACCGTACTAACGAACTGTAGCTGCAGTGGGCTTAGCCATCGAGAGATATCTGTTATCTGCCGATCCTGGATCTTCGGGTTCGGGCAATTTTCACAAAGCTCGACGATACGGTCTTTGTGTATCGTTTGCCACGCAACGGGGCGGGGGCCAGTACACAACCAAGTGAAATAGAGACTCCTCGCGCTTACACGGTCCTGCTTTAAAAATCCATGCAGGTCCTTATAAAGCCACTCGTGTGTGGCAGGTGACGCGCTACAGTGTAATCGATACTCCAAGGAATAGGGCAGTTAAACACACGACTCGGAGAAGGGTCGCCAAAATAAGAGGGGAGACGGAGGTGCGGAGACGATGCATAAGGCTTGCAAAATCGTAGTAGCAAGGAAACTAGATCCTTTCTAGCAGCGACGTGTGCATCATATGCACGCTGTTCTATGAACTCAGACGCTGTACTTAGAAAAGACGACAACGACGTAGTTTCGTCACATCAAGGTCGACCGCGTTCGCCACTGACATTAACCTCGCACAGGCCATCGAACCTCCTAACAGTTTAATAAAAAGAAAGACTCGAACCACATCTTGAACATGTGACATGTAACATGATGCCGGCTCTGTACAGATCCGACTAGCTGGATTGCATGGCGGATTATATGAGTTACAAAAACAATTCGTGCGGAGGAATTTTGTTTATATCTAGGTTAGTTACACCAAATAGCAAAAATGAAATGTTTATATATGCCTAGGTTACACTATTACATCAGATAAACTTTGATATAATTTGACAAAAAATTCACTATAGCTTCTAAATAAGACGTTTCTGCTCGACCATTCGATTGTAAAACCGCTAGAGGCCCCATGGTGGCCTATTACTATCTACTGAAGGTATTACTAAATTAGGTGTTCCAATCATCACAAAGGTCTAGAGAGTTTTTAGTGTATATATATATATATATATATATATATATATATAGATCCAATGTGATTAATCATTCGCCGTCGGAACATGACATTTGGGTCCCTGCGAACGTGTGCACTATTACGGGGGGTCCAGTGTAGGGACCAGCCATTTTTGGAGGGTTCCCCGAACCGAGGCCGTATTGCCCCGTTGCACATCCCGCGACAGACGCTGTCTATGGAAGTTACCCGCTCGCTTATCTCCGCTGGATAGAATGAGCCTCTTTCCGACCTTCTGTAGCAAACTGCGAGTGGACGGACCCAGCCCGCCAAGGGTCTCGAAGACAAATAGGTAAAACACGTACGGGTACTCGATGTTCTGGTACTTTCTAACCTTGCCTGCCTCGGCGAGAGCCGAAGCATGACCAGCCCGAGCTTCGTTAGCACTGACCATAAAAGGAGCACTGACCATTGAACACTGAAGCCGGTGGTTGGCAGTCAAAGATCAGAAACACTCTTGGCAGAGGCTTTTCTGGATCGCCAGAAGAGACGATCAGTATTCGGCACTTGTGACGCCTTAATAGGCTTAATAGCTTCGTCACGATCTCTTCTTTCGTTAGCGAGAATTGCAGAGGCGGTCACTGGTATGTCAACTACGTACGTTAGGCACAAGGGCTTCAGAGCCACATCTATAAAAAAGACGTTGATAAGTATGCTGCTTTTGTCGCCTAAGATTCGACCCTCCGGCACCAGACTGTGGATTGTCTTGAATAGTCGTAAAAGCGAATTTTTCTTAAGGTCGGCCGAACTCCCGTCCGGATACTCCTTGTGTCTGAGGCAACCCTTAAATTCTCTAAGTGCTCCTGAGCTGACTTCGCTTCTCAGCCTGTGTAACTGTCTTTGCACCCGCGTCACGGTCATTTTACCCTCGCGCTTGTAACAACGGCAAAATGATCGTGACCCGAGGGCTCATCAACAACCGAGTCAGCATCGACACCCTGCCTTCTTTGCTTAACACTCGCCGATTTGTTACTTATAGCGCTAGCGGGCTTCGATATATCATCGGCGGCTGTAGCTGCATCCGTTCAAACGTTCGCTATGTCTAGCCTAGCAGGAGACACAACGGTCACTATTGTAGTATATATGTATGTCACCTTGTATATTAATATGTCACCAATGTCCTCATATGGATGTCACCAATTAATGTATGTGCATGTCACCTTGTGTATACATGTCACCAACGAAAGGTGATTGTTTACAAATAGTCGCGCCGGCGCCAATCGCGTCAAAGCGGCTTCACCGTCTAAGCTGAGGGAACGCGACCCACGTTACAACGTGGCTGTTATGACGCACAAACAACCAAAAACGACGCTACACAGGAGGACCGATGAACCAAACGGCACTTCAAAAATCATCAATGGACGACTTTTCAGCCTCGGACGAAGCGCAAAGTAAAGGCGATTTGACTGGGCCATTGCCAAGTCAGGCCGCCCCATACGAGCCAGGTAACGCCGCACACCTTCACGTTCGAACGTTGAAAAATCACTTAATTTATATATATATACGTATATGTATATATATATTTTTTTGTTTGCACTAACTTACCGCGACGATTCCGCCCATGGTACCGACGGCGTACATGCAGAAGTCGAGAAGTTGCTGAGGAGCCTCGACTTTCATTGTTTTGGCCAACTTCACGGTTTTTCGCAGTAGCTTGATGATCAGATCCTGCAGTACAGAACGACCAAAAGAAAACACTTATATTAAAACCAACGGCATCAGTGGAAGCCGTCAATCCATTACAATGAGCTGCACAAACACGTTTAGTCATTGCAGTTGTTGACTCGGTCAAGTTAACTACCGCAGTGAACATTGAACTATATGCAAAGTATACTGAAGCCATAAATGCATCACGAAGGTGCTTCCTTTACAGTTATACAAACATCAGATAGGTAGTTATCAGATAGGTAGTTAGATATATATATATATATATATATATATATATATATATATATATATATATATATATATATATATATATATTATATATTATATATATATATATACGATTATGAGAATAATCGGTCAAGCAAATATATTATTCATAACTGGCAGGAAGACCAGTGTAGGCGTACTATACACTCGGCACGGTAGTCGCGACCATAACGTGACAGCGCGCGTTTATAGGCTATGTGTTTAGGTTGTTTATATAAGTGCTTAACGTATGTGTGGCCTCAATGTATAATTGTAATCTATCCGATTTCATTTATTTCATATATATATATATATATATATATATTGGGTCTACAAAAAAGTTTTTTCGGTTTTTTAATGATTCTCTACGAACAAAACCGAAAAAACTTTTTTGTAGCCCCATATATTTAAAGTTTTTTCCTGCTCCAGGAATTCGATGAGTTTCAAACCTCATCGGGTCATCACTCAAGCAGTCACGACCTTCACAAAAACGAGCACGTCTCTTTCTCATTGACTTCACACACAGTTTCCTCGATTTGTAAAGAAAATTATATCGTACGACAAAGCCTTGAATGAAGGTGAGACAAAACCCTTGCATTTGGGCAACCAAAAAACTTCACATAATTCACGAAGGGCCGTTACGTATGCCATATGTGACCGTCCAGTGCGGCCTCTGGTCGGAAGGAATTATTGGACCCCGTTTTTTTATCACTACAACGGTGAATGGCAAGTGTTATCGCAGCATGATTCTTAATTGTCTTTGACCGAACTTGGACGAAATCGATGTGAATAAAATCTGGTTCCAACAAGATGGTGTCACAGGCCATACAACCGGCGAGACTATTCATCTTTTGGGGACGACGTGTCCGGGACGTGTAATCTTGCGTAACGGGATCAGTTACTGGCTTTCAAGATCTCGCGATATAATGCCGTTAGACTTTTCCTGTGGGGTTTCTGAAGAACAATGTGTACGGTAATAATCATCGAATAACTAGCAATTAACATTGAAGCTTGCATTAAAATACAACTTGCAAAAACCAAATAACGTCATAAACGTTTGTGTATTTCATTAAAATGGCATTTTATCCGTATCACAATAATATCAAATAAAGCATTTATCATTAATATACATTAAACATTCTTGTTCTTTTTGTCATGTAAAAAATCTCAGACTATTTTGCGAACGCCGTATATATATATATATATATATATATATATATATATATATATAGGGTATTTGCAAATTTATCTGATCTTTGAAAATAACATAACACATACAAAAGTGTTTAAAATATGATGTTATATATGCATATATATGATTTCGTGGTCGCATATGGCAGCGGCCACAAATGTTACGAGCCCAGCCGAATATTGCTATAGGCAGACTACGCGTTTCGTATTGCCAATAGACATGTCCAGACGATATGTACAACGACGAAGTCGCATAGATGACGGCCGCAGCCGCGGCGGCAGCAACAACAGCAGCAACAAAAACAACAACAACAACAGCAACAACAGTCACGGGAAAAAGCAGAAAACGTTTATCCAGCCACCAGAAGAAACTCCTCCGCCAGCTGGCGTACTATGCATGAGAGACGTATGAAAAGGAACAGGGGGGTACCCTCAGGAGCCAGCCCCCCCCCCACTCCCGCTCACGCACAACATTTAGTGTGTGCCGGCATAGGCGGCTCGATATCTATTGCTGCCAATACGTCTGTTTGTACGGCTACGTATGGCCACGTACTATTTGCCACGTCTACTATGCCTCGTAGTATGCTATTCCAGGATGCAGCGTAGCTTAGAGCAGCCTCCTGCGAAGTGGGAAGTTTCAAGATTGCCTGCCGTTTTCTACCCAAACTGAACCGCCAGAACTGTACCAATGGTGGTTGTGCCGTAAGCACCGCTACGCGAAACGACAGCAGCAGCAGCGACAGGACGATTAAGTACACAGCAGTAAGTCTCGACGATTTCGGTCATCAGAAACGGCTGCGTCGTTTCTCTACCTACGGCTACTACAGTTTCTGCTACTTACGTGTGTATACACATGTATACACTATAGCGGTACGATGCTGTTACTCCCACGATATACTTCTCTTACTGGAACGATTACGATAACGATTACTATTACTTCAGTAATTACTACTACTACTAGTAAAGTAAGGTTTTCGGGCTGACCCTCAGTCAAGATTTAACGTCCACGAAACTGTTTTTCACATTGCTTCATAGACGGAGCCCCATAAATAGCACAAATGTGCAACGGTGGGGCTCGAACCCGCGCACCTATCTGGTGTCTCCTCCGGTTGCGAGGCGCAGACTTAAGCCACCACGCCACCACCGGGCTCGACAATAATTACTACTACTACTCGTGCTACAAAAAACGGTGCTGCTAATAGTACTGGTGCCGACTCGTCTAGGTGAGCCTAGTCAATGCTTGAGATTATTAGTACGTGACGCAAGCGCGTCAAGTCATCGTTGCGTGCTGACGGGTTGTAGCCAGGCGACTTTAGCAGGAGGCCAGCCCGTGCCAGTGGGGGAAGAGGCGTTGTCTAGAGGGGAGGGGTAGTGACCCAGTCATTGTTATCGTCATCTATTGGGGTTCCGTTGTCGTCCGTATCGTCATCTATTGGGGTTCCGTTGTCGTCCGTATCGTCATCTATTGGGGTTCCAGATCCGGCTGCGTTTTTGCTATCTAATAACCTCTTCTGCTTTACTTTACCTAAAATGATGGTCTCCGGCCCTATTTCCACAAGAAACTGAGCATGTCTTCCGTTTACCGTAATGAGTCTTGTTAGCTTTTCACAATCATGAGACATTTGGCAGATGGTTACTTCAGCCACATTATTGTTAGCGCCCTCCTTTTATCGTGGAAGCTTGCCCTGTACGAGCATTTGGCAAGATTTCGCACCGTGCACTAATCGCGTGTTCCTTTCGCTGCGGCTGGGTGTCACAGACCAGTCGCCGTTCCATAACTCCACCAGAGCCACTGCACTGTGGCCTTCACAAACCGTTCTGTGACAGTTGTAACACTTGGCGTAATTTTGGTGGGTCCCTCGCAGCTCCCTGTCCGTGTGAGTTTGGCCCGGCACGCCGCATTCTTGAGCAGTGTCCGTGTCGGCTCCTCCACGCAAGGCCTTTTTTTTAAACGATAAATCGCGTTCACGTGTAACGCCGCTGGCTGTACTGCAGGTTCTTATTGCTGTACTCATCGAATCTGCACTTTGCCGTCGTTTCGCGCAATTCAACCCTGAATGATCATAGCTAAACGACCCGCCTGGTTCCTGTCGTCGTGCGAAGAATTTTCGCTCTGCCACTGTGCCCCCCGTTGTACCATTGATGCGAATATATGACGTGGCACATCCACACACATTCATCTTTGCCTTCTTTAACACTTACTGCAGTTGCACATACTAGGACTTCGATCGTTAATTTATTCCATATAAGAGTTGCAGTCCTATTTTTTTTCCAAAATTTTATATTTGCCAGTTTTAGATTGTCCTCGACAGCCTGGCTCTACATCTCCTGCTAAGAGACTAAAGAGGAAGCTCGCTAGAGGTGCCGGCGGCAGCTGGGTACTCGGAACCGACTGCGCCACTTTAAAACCCGTAGTAGCCATTTCATATTGTTATAAGCTTTCACTTCTTACCTACATGTAATGTATGTATATGCATATGAATATCATATAGTTAATAAATGAAAAGAAGCAAGACTGATATGACGCACTAAAAGGAATAATGGTAACTTGTTTGTCGGGATGAGTTAGAGAGAAAGAGCATGGCCGGCGATCCCGGCGGCATGACGCCCGTTCGAAACGATCTTCTTCGATGAGGTCAAAATTTCGCTTAGACAAAATTGTAATATGCAATCATGAATAAATATATTGCTCACATAATATAGTAAATCCAAATACCGCTAAGTACCTTTCCTTCGTTGTCCACGCCGTTTCCATCACCGGCGATGGCGGTCAAGGCAGAGCCGACCTGCTCAATCGAGTTTAGCGTGTCGACGTTCATGATCGACGAAACGGAGCGAATCATTCGCGAGCGAAGGATGGCCTGCTCTAGAAGCTCCTTCTCCATAAGCTCTGCAAGGTACATAAAAAACACAAGTCACATATTTATCATCATCGTATTTATTTCACTCAAATTGAGTATGCATATAACATGAACAATTATACACTCAGCTCCTCGCGGCATGAAACTTCGTACACGCCTGAGAGCACAGTCGACAGACGCACTCGGTGTACTCTTCGTGGAAGCTCGTATTCGAACAAACCAGGTGATGATAACCATGAACTATGTATCTGGTATAGACGTGGCGATTGTCACACGCAAGACCAGACCAGAGATGAAAGGCCCTAAAAACATCCAGGTCTCCGACCTCTCGTCGGACTTGTTCAACTTTATTTTCCCATTCCGAGATAAAGCTCTCGAACGGTACTGTACGCGGCGTCTTCAACCTCAATCGAATGATCTCAACAACTGGTGCACAGCCTGACGCCGGAACAACCTTGAGGTAGAAAAGCGCCACTGCCGTCGGGACGGACAGTCGCCGGACATCGCCTATTTCTCCATAAAGAGAAATTAGGGCTGTGCGCGCTGTCTCGACGATGTGAGCAGTGAAGGTCGTCCCAGTATAATGAAGCCGAAGCCCCAGATACCGGAAAGAGTTAACGAATTCCAAGGATTGACCGCCTCAACGTATAACGTCTTTAGCAGCCAATCGACCTCCTCTTCTGAATTTCATAGCCTTGGTCTTCATGGCGTTTATTTCAGCCCTCTTGAGACAAGGAACACCTCCGCCAGAGAAGTGATGCGCTTGATGGCACCCAGGTCGTGATGAGCGACCACTATGTCATCTGCGTACATCACAACTGTGGCCTTCTGGAACTCTTGTCGAATATAATCAACAAAATCGGCAAGCAGAAGAGTGAAAAAAGAGGAGACGCAGCTCAATGGGTCGCCTTGCGGGGTTCCCACATTTTGCCTTACCTGCAACACTTCCTGTTCACCTTGTACCAGTAAGGTGTCCTCATCAAAGAAACTGGAAATTACGCTGAGAAGAGAGCCACCAACCCCTGCGTATCGGAATGACTTCACCAGGAGATCTCGAGGTGCTTTGTCGAAAGCCTTGACGCAGTCTATAAAGACTGCATACAAATGGCCTCCGGGCTTTGCCACAGCTCGCTCTATCTCTGACTGAAGCACATGGATTGCATCACGCGTTCCTCGACCTCTTCGAAAGCCGAATTGCTCCGGTGGAAGGGTCTGGTCGACAACGTACTCGATCCGTTTTATAACCAATTTGCAGAAGATCTTCTTCAGCGTCCTTTCAGACGCTATACCGCGGTATAAGTTTGGGTCTCGTCTGTCATCACCATGCTTACCCTTAAATAAAAGAGAAAGCCTAGCTATATGCCAGGCTCCTGGCATTTGTCCCCTCTTCATGATCTCGTTGAAGAAATCACAAAGATGGTTTGCCAAAACTGGCTCAGACTGCACCCAGTGCTCATAGTACACTTGGTCTGGCCCCGCACTCTTTCCTCTCTGAAGAGAGTGCAGAACCTGACTTACTTCTTCTACCTCAAAGGGCAGATTCATAGTATCCTGCTCCAATGTGAGCGGGTGCTCAATCATTGGAGCCAGGCGTACCGTCTCGCGGTTATATAGAAGACGGGTCAGGTGACTCGTTACCTGTTCGTCGCTGAGCAGGTGGTTCGGCCCCCTACGAGGCCGTACGACGTAGGCTGAGGGCTTGTGCTCCGCTCTTTCGAGCAGTCGGATTTCCTCCCGCCTAGCGTATTCACGCTTGTGGTCAAGGCATAGCTTTATGTAAGCTTTTCTACTATTGAAGTAGTCAAGCCTGCGTCTGGCTAGCAGCTGTGGTGGTGCCTTTACCCTCGCTTGGCGCAAAAGCTCGAGCACCCCACGGTGGGCGAGATAGCAAGCCTGAGAAAACCACTGTCGTGATCTCCTCTGCCCCGGTCTCTTCCACCTGACTGCACTTCTCATGGTTCTCTCTAGCAGTTCACAACAAGTATCCACATCACAGCCCACCTCGAGGCTATCAACCTCTAATAGTGAAAGGTCAACACGCCTCGTGGCAACCAGGTGTGGGTCGCCTTGCTGCTTAAACCAGATATCTAGAATATTTGCGACTGCTGACACCGGTAGGTGCTTCCTTGCAGCCACCTCGAGAACATCGAAGCTTTCAACTTCGCCATCGACAAGGTTGTGAAACAGTAGATCAATGGTGCTGCTTCCGTTATGACTTATATACGTGTGGTCTTCGCGTGCATTTGCACATCTCAGACCAAAGTATTCCATCGACTGGAGCAGCACCTCTCCTTTATCGTTAGTAGCCCCACCATCAATACGGGCATTGAAGTCGCCACCGACGATGGTTGGCATAAACAGGTCGAAACCTGATATACCGGAACTCACCGTGTCAGCGACCTCTGCCGAGTCAAGATGTGGGGGGAGGTAGAAGACGGCTATGTTCACCCTCATAGACGAGAGACCCACATAGAAATCGTTCTTCCTCACACATTGCGCCGGCGATAAACGTTTATGTAGGTAGATTGATAATCCACCCAGGCGAGCACTGCCGAGTGTGCAAACGTATTGTAAATGATTAATAAATCATCACAATATTTTCTATAGAAAAGATTGTGATGATTTATTAATCATTTACAATACGTTTGCACACTCGGCAGTGCTCGCCTTCCTATATATATATATATATATATATATATATAGTAACGTTGTAGTATATTTAATTGGGTGTGGATTCATGGTATATAACGGTCATAAATATGTTTTAAAACCTTTGCCTCTCTACATTGATTGTCGCCATTGTAGTTGTCGGACCTTTACTCAGTCCGTGTCATTGTTGTATCTTTAAATATATATAAAATAAAATATAGCTCTTGGCTGTTTTGTTTATTATTGTTGGTTTTGTCGTTGTTGTTGTTGTGCGCATTAATGCCACAAACATACTAAGTAGCATAAGTACGTGTCTGTGCATAAGCCAGCAATCACCCTTTCTGCCTGTACGCTAGCGAAAACACCTAACGGCGTCATCTGCTGCTCAAAATCTTGACAGCTGCCGCTAAAGGTAGTCAAGTTCGGTTTAAAAATGCTAGATTGTACTGGTTTCCGTAAGCCGAATTTTCTAGCCCATTTCTAATACTTGCACAATTAGTCAATCACGAAAACCGAATTCGGATCTCTGCCGTGACCTTTGTCGTGTGCCATCCGCATATACACAATATATATATATATATATATATATATATATATATATTATCCGCGAGCCTAGGTCGGCTCCTATGGTTCACACTATTGAAATATGGATTTATTCGCAATTTATATTTCTGTTTTTTTTTTGTTGTCAATGTATGCCACATGATGGCTGTGGCTACATTTTGATAATGATACGACATAACTGTATTCACCAGCGATGTAGATGCCACCAGCGATATGTAAAACGCCTCACTGGCGAAGGCCTTCACAAAATATAAACTGCTCTATAAGCGTCACCAGGAATACGACTAATAGTATGAGAACCTCAAGTGGCCGTTTTCTGTACAGACTATATTGGATTGGGCAAAAAGAAGTCGACATAAATTGGATCTCGAAATAAGATCGTATCGTTCGCCGAGATAACCGAGGCTATGAGGTAGAATAAAGGGACCTGGTAATGTTTATGTCAGCACGATTGGTTCAGCAATGAAAGAGACAAACGCGATTGCTCGCTTTCGCAATGCAGGCATTGTCGTCGGTACTATACGGGTAAGTGCTGACGTCTGAAAATGCAGACGATCAAAACGGCAAAAGTGATTGGCCCAATGCTCAACGCAGACATAAACGGCGACTCTTCAGCTACGCGAAAAGGAAAGAACTGATGTCTACTAAATATGAGTATATATTGATGCGATTACAAGCCATCAGCTTGAGATTTTCATACACTTCGTAGTTGCACACAATACTTTGCTCAATCGGATTTCTAGGCCAATATCGGGCGTGATGTAAATTGCGTTATTGCCTAGCGTAATGTAATCTTATTTCTAGCATTTTTAGAGGAAGAGAGTCGAAACTATCATTTTGCTCGTAGCAGGCTCTCATAAATGTAATAGAATAAACTTTTAGCGTAAATTGATTGTTAAATTATTGTGATGTTATGACGTGTATACCAACAAAACGTAATTACACATCTCACTTTCTTAGGGGCGCTAAGAGCGGCAGCATACATGTTACCTAAGCAAGCATAGCACCAATGTATCATCTCCCAAAACCTGCAGAGTAAGTGTCTTCTATTGAAATAACCGAAAAACTTCAAAATATTCATTTGATCAATTTTAACATTGGCTTCTAAAGCTAGTGCTTCCGACAAGTCTAAATCTCGCCCCCCCCCCCCCCCAGCGGCACTCTTGTAATTTACCCCCCCCCCCCCCCCCCAGTGGGCACTCTTGTAATTTATTCTTGAATTTACTATTATTTTCGATACCTTTGTTCCTGCCCATATCTGAATATTGTACCCAATCTCCCAGATACGCCTCACGCGTCCTCACTACCTGAATCTGTTTAACCTATATTTTATCAGTAACATTATTAATCCTAAAACCAAACCTTAACTTACTTTTTATATATCTTTGTTTATATTTTACATGTCCTTCCTCGTTAAGCAACTCTCTGGTGAAATTAAAAGGGCAAGCCTTATCATTTGTATTTGTCTATATCATATGTATACACTTTGCGCTCCCTCTAACTTCCTCCAAAACCCCGCACTGTGGACCAGAGTGGCATTTGCAGCATCTAACCTAGTACATACATGGCCTTCCATATAATGCGTTTTACGATATACTTATTAAGTCTCCAGAAATGCTTACACTTTACCGTAATTTATCGTCTTCCTCTAAACAATCATTCCCTGTAGTCATTGTCGCCCCAATAAGCGTGCACTGATTTAGGTAGTCTAAATCCTTCCCCTGTAATCCCAGCTTTCTTTCCATTCTAACCCTAATAAATACTAATATTGCGCTTTTTAATTCCGCCGCTTCCAAATGCATTCAGCATTTTCTGTAATTTGCTGATGTTGCGTCCTAACACTCTAATATCGTCAGCAAACAGCGGCATTCTGGTCTTGATTCCCTTTTTTCTTACTCTGCCATTTTAATCTCATGTTTTTTTTGTATTTTGCTCCATTTTCTCGATTTTTTTTTCTAGACAAAATCTTTTCTTATATGAATCACCGATAGCAATTAACATATCTGGGTAACACCTTCGCCCAACAATAAAAACTGGTACAGTTCTGACCACCATAGACCATCATAGGCTTTTCAGATCTAAAAATCTTCACCACACACCCTTGTCACCGTAATATTGACCCTTCTAACACTTATTAATGAAACAATATGATCATAAATGCCTGCATAAACATGACGATTAAATACCTGCATAAATATAAGATACGTAATGAGTGTAATCGTAATTGGTCGCCTACTTTGCAAAGTGTCACTATCTACTTCCTTCTTGGAAAGAAAATATACTTTTGCGTTTGCCAGTCCTACGAGAGTTTGCCCCTCTAAATATACTATTGAATTGTTTCGTTAATTAATACAAGTATTCGTTTTCCAATGCCTAGATACCAAAATTCCGTCAAGACAACACGGCATATTTGTCTTCAGTTTCCTTATCATGAGCTCGATCTTATTTGCTGTGGTTGCATTCTTGGTGCAAGCGCTTGCTCTCTTTATACTGGTTGCGTCACTCATGAAAAATGGTCCTTGTAGCGCGGTGTTTATTTCTTCTAATGTGTATGTTTTATCCTTCATGTTTTAAATATTTGTTTTCTCCTGCCAAACATGGTCCCAAAAATATTTTACTCGTTGCCTTTTAGGAGACCCTAAACCATTTTAAATCCAATTTTGTCTGCATTTTTAATTTTAGCTTTTGTTGTTCTACTTATTCCATGTAATTGGCTCAATGCAATTCTGCCTTATTTGCGTCTCTAGCTCGTCCCCGCTCCCCATTTGGACACCCTTCCCTATCGAACAGCAATTATAATACGTGTCGCTACTGGCCCCGTTCATCTCGTTTACCTAATGTTCTCTACTTGCTGTCAAGGGCTGTTTTATGTATTCTAATGTTCGTATTCATTTATGCTTATCCAGATATTTGTCCTTCATAACTACTCGCCCCGGCCTCTTTCCCCGCCCGCTTACTATAATTTCATTATTACCACTTCCAATATTGCATGCTTTCTCTTCGAGCATCCTGATTATCTTCCCCCTAAACTCAATTTTACCCTTTGTCGGTACATAGGCCACCTAAAACTTTCTATTCCCATGTGTGTAGGTATATCTCTCTTGTACTCACAGGTTCAGATTTGCAAATTTGCATCCTATTTGACTCTGCTAGTTGTAATAGCCTTTTGCTAGCTTTGTCTTTTCTTCCGTTCGCATTTCAATATCCCATACAACGTATTCTACTCCCGTTGTCCTATTCTGATATTCCCCAATTTCCTTGTACGTATGTTTTTTGTTTAAATAACTCATCATCCTCTTTTTCCGTATAGCTTTGCGCTATATGTACCACCATACCTGGCACCCACTCCCCATCTTTACATCTGGCAATCGATGCCGCTGATTGCTAACCGTTTGATGACCTACAATGCACCTCCGAGTTTCACTGCTTCTATCTGTTCCCTATCCCTCGGGAAATATCTTACGTTATTGTCCCGCCATTCCCTGTAGCTGTATTCCCCCCTGTTGTCTGTTGTTTCTGTTGACCTACCATGTTTGCCTGTATCTACTTGTTCGAGCTGACCCTCAGCCAACGTTTAACGTAGACGGCACTGCTTCGTAATATGGACCCATTAATACAAATGTGGAACGGTGAGGCTCGAACCCGGTGCACCTATGTGTCTTCTCCGGTCGCGAGACGCACCCGAATGCGCCACGCCACCGGGCTTGAGTGTTTGCCCGTAGCTGCCATTCAATGGTTCGCTTTCGCTCAAGTCCCCAACACTTTTGTCTAAAAAATTCCCATTCGGAGCTCGTATTTCAGATGCGCTGGTCCGATGCCGTTGGCTCTATAATACCTGTGTTCCTTTTCAGTTGTCCGTTCCCCCATTCTCCACTTGTATGTCGCTGGCTTTAATTATTAGCGCCCTAACGCTGTGCTAATTACACGCCGTTTTACTAATCGGGCTGGCTTCTATTAGGGCATCTACCTCCCTATAGTGCATACCATCAAAGACTAGAAGAGCCTCGGATTGTCCTGGATGTATTATGGAGAAAGGTATCTTCCTGTTGACTACCCTGCACGTACCCCGATAAACCCGCCGTTCTCTATTATCTACCAGCATTGACAACAAATACAATCTTAATACGAAGTTTCGCTATTCACAAAGTTTGATCAACTCCTCCTGTACAATTTCACTCACTGTAGCTCCTATCTTCCGGGACTGAAATACATACCCCCCCCCCCCTCTTTGTGGTAGCAACGACCCAATAAATCTGTCCGTCTATTCTCACTACGTTTGAATCTCGAGCAACTCGTTTCAAACTGGTTAGCGACTATAACCCGTTTTCCCACTGGTTGAATAACCGCCGCATCTCTGGGTCGATCGGTTACTCGGAGAACCGAGACCATCTCTGCTCCCACTGTTGTTGCAGCAGCACTTGTTGCTGACACTATGCTTGTTGCTTCTGCTGCTCTGTCGCTGTTGTTACGCTGCTGGTCCTCTACCACTAACTAGTATGTCTTCCTCTTCTTACTGCCACTAACTCTCCTCCCGCACCCCCAACATCAGCCTCCTCAACAGCAGCCCCCTCAACAGCAACCCCCTCTTCCCCCCTCCCTCTCTCTTCCCCCCTCTCTCTTGCTTTCTCTATTAGACTCGGTTTCTTTATCTCTCCCAGTTTTTAGCAACTCTTCCATTGCTGTTACCACCACTAACACCACTACGGCCACTGCGCCGTTGTTTCCTGTCATCGTCGTCTACTTACGTCGCGCTTAATTTGCGTTGAACATTACGAGAATAGCTCTTGCTGTGAGGCTACTGCGCGCTTCTGTTTCTCCTCGACTTGAACCGACCTTTCTCCTCGATAACCTGTAGTCTTTGCTGGACTTCCGCCTTACTGTATTGCCAGCAATCCTGCATGACCTGAGCCGTGTCGCACCATGCCTTAGCGTTCTTCTTCTTGCGTACGCCGGCACGTATCTTAGGCGACCACTGCGCATGAAGCTTGCTCCACCACTTCGTCTATCGACACAATACCAGCAAGTACGCTTTTCTTCAATAATTTACCCTGAACCACTCTGCTTCAGGGCACCCATTTCAACACGTACGCGTTGTTTCGCATGAGCGCTATATATATATATATATATATATATATATATATATGTGTGCGCGTCTGGGAAATGTTTGTAAAGCTGCAACCGGTGACCCAAGGAAGCCGCTGATGGGTATGAACATCTGTACGCAGCCTCAAATGTACGCACAGAAGGTTTTAGCTAGCATTGGCACGTTAGCGCTTGCATCCGATTGTAATGGTTGTGGGGTGAACTAGTTAGCCATACACCATAGATCTCAGCCTTTCACCAGAGATATAAGCCGTTTGTGTTGTATCAGCAGCAGCTGTATATTCTAACAGCACAATCACGTGAAACAAGGTTGCCCGGAGAAAGTTAAACTAAACAACCACATCAGTAGATAAATTGAGCCTTTAGCGCGCACAGGCCAGCTAAAAATAGGCACAAATCGGTGGATGGATAGGTGAATGTGTCTTCGTTGAATCGACTGCGGATCGTAACGACAGCTTAGATGTAACTTTGGACGCCGTCCGCTGACCACGGAATCCCGACGGGACCATGCTGTGTGTATGGTACATAAGCACGTGTATATATATATATATATATATATATATATATATAGCAGTGGCTGGAGTAAACTTGTTGGTCAGTACAAGTCGGTTTCCCCTCGAGGGCTAGCTTTTACCTTTTGGTCAATGTCCAGCTTGTCCAATGGCTGGGTGGTTGTAAGATAGCAGGGTATTGCCCCCGCCAACATTACGCGATCACCGTCACTTCAGCCTCATACCAGTGGCTTTGAGGATAGCCAACAGAAGTAAGTAGATACTCCCCTCCACTCCCTCACCCCTCATTGCCCCCACTTCCCCATCCTCTACTGCTCTTTTTTCCGGCCCTATTTTCTCTTATCCAGTCGCGGAGACTTCTCACAAGCTGCGTCTGCGCCCGCGGCCGGTATTGATAAGGTTAGGTTCGGCAAACGAGCTACAACGTGGCACAACGCTACTAATACCACTTGCACTTCTACGATTACTGGTACTATTATTACATCGATT
This sequence comes from Dermanyssus gallinae, assembly GCA_003439945.1. NCBI lineage: Eukaryota > Metazoa > Arthropoda > Arachnida > Mesostigmata > Dermanyssidae > Dermanyssus > Dermanyssus gallinae. The sequence continues at coordinate 76 of QVRM01002564.1, read as the reverse complement.
ACTAAGGCCACTAGAGCACCACTACCAGTTGCGTAAGACGAGGTGTGGCCTTTTTTTTTTCGAATGCTTGCGTAAC
>QVRM01002563.1:0-41832 GCA_003439945.1 Dermanyssus gallinae | reverse complement strand
AGGCGGTTCGGGCTTGAAGCTCAACGACAGTAAATGTGAGCTCCTCGTTTTATCGCACAACGACAGGGAGGAAACTGCTGCCGCAGTGCGAGCAAAACTACCCAATATCAAGTGGCTAACGGAGGAAAACGTCGAATTGCTGGGTGCACCGTTAACTGACGCAGCAGTTGTGGGTGCCATCCAAAGAGGCTCACAGATGCGAAACGGTGGTGCAGTAGATTAAAACATCTAGACGCACACCCAGCCCTGTATCTTCTACGGGAAAGCCTTTCCACGCCTCGCACAATTTATCTCTGCGATGTTCTCCCTCGTACAAGAAGATGACCTGCTCCACGTTTTCGACGAACTCCTCCGAACGACACTCGAGTGCTTACTTAATGAGCGCCTAGGAGACAACGCATGGGCCCAAGCTACGCTGCCCGTCAGCGCAGGTGGCCTCGGTGTCCGTACAACTAAAAACCTGGCCCTGTCGTGCTACGCGGGCTCAATCACAGATTTTAAACATCTGATTGCTTCCATACGCCCGGAAGGTACATCGGAGGTGATCGAACTGGCTTCGCGTACGAGCCTGGACGAATTTGAGGCGCGATGGGAGTCACTCGACCGCATTGTCGTAGAGCTGAAACAGGCCTCTCTCTGTCTCAGGCGCAAACCACGGCTGACAAGGCTAGATTACGAGCTTGTTTCGATCTTATGAGTGGCAAGTGGCTTCAGGCCCTCCCTCGCCGCAACTAGGTACGATGCTGGACAATAACACACTCCGCATCGTGTCTGGTCTGCGGCTGGGGGAGACGGTCTGTGCCGCTCATCTTTGCAACCGGTGTCGGTCCCCGTAACAACAACAGGGGAACACGCTCTATCGTGCCGATACAGCGCCGGCCGCCACCACGGCACTATGCAATAAACGACGTGTCTGTCGTGCACTGCATAGTGCACAGGTGCCGGCTGTGAAAGAGCCACCAGGCCTTAGCGCCAATAGTGGGTTTCGACCGGACGGCAAAACACTAACCCCTTGGGAAAAGAGGTCGCCTACTTGTATGGGACGTTACGTGTCGTATACATTGGCCAGGAGCTACGTCGCTCGAACAAGCCAGAAAGCTGGTGCCTCTGCTTGTCTTGCGGAGGACCGCAAGTTAGCGAAGTACAGAGAACTCCATCCGCAATTTATCGTCCAGCCAATTGCCTTAGAAACGTACGGACCCATGGGTGAAGAAACGTCAAGATTTTTAAAGAGCTTGGAAAAAGACTAAAACGCAGTCACAAGGGATCCTCGTTCTGGAGAGTTCCTACTGCAGCGAGTATTGATCGAGCTTCAGCGGGGAAACGCGGCGTCAGTCGAAGGGTCCCTTCCCTCCGCCGAAGGGTTCCCTGAGATCCCGTAGGAATAATAATGTTCTTAATACTATTTTGATTAAATAAAACTCAAATGGTAGCGTCTGCTCTTATGGACCCGGTGCGAGCGGTATATCCTCAAGGTCCTTGCAACGTTAAAACGGTAAGATCCATAAGATTCCTCTTCGTGACGCCGAGCCCTAAGAGCGTCCTCGCAGATTCGGAGTCCCATACACCACTCATAGAGATAGTGATGGATCCGAATCTGCGAGGTTTTGCGGGTCGGGGAGCGCCGCCCCTAGGAACTCGACGTCATATTTGGTGATCTTGTCCTGCCGCGCTTTTGCCAGGTCCCGGTTCGCGCCGCAAACCTCGGCATCTAAAACCCAGACCTCGGTAGGTGTTGTTTTTACGAGGTCGGGCTTTAGACCCGGTGCGCCCGGTCGAGAATACTCGCTCACGAACCACCTTATGACCCCTCTCGCGGAGAAGACGCGCCACGCGATCAGAGACGTCGTCATGTCTCTTTATAGTTTGTTTGTGTGTTGTATCGCACATCTGAGCGACATGAGCCAACGTCTCAGGCGCATGGCACCCGTGCCTACAACGTTTGTTGTAGCCCGGGCGTCCCTGGCCAATCTGGCACGCGTTGGTAGTGCGGTGGCCCAGTGTTCTACAACTCGGTGGCCTGCATGTTGTGTATGGTTGGCCGTCCAGCACCTCATGAGCGAATTTGGATCGGTTTAGGCTAAAACGTTTTTGAGTGGTTGCGTAGTTGACGTCGCTGTTGCCTTTTAGATACTCGCGATTCAGTAGAAGGAGTTTCTCTAAAGGCACGACGTCGGACAGTGTATGGTCTGTTGAAATATGTTGCGTTGGGAAATGTGTTTGTGAGGGCTTGTATTTTGGATATAAAATAATTTTTGGGATGGATTATAGGGGCCATCTGTTTCAGAGTATCGAGACCGACTAGACCCAGGAAGCTCAGATCCGTCAGGGTTGGAATCCAGGTGAAACCTCTTTTTACGGAGGTCCTCTACCAGATCCTTATGCGCCTGAGAATTATGTTGGCCTCTAATCGCCTAGGTGTGCGTGAGTTAAAATTGGTAGCTAAAAGGTGGTCAATTTTCTAGGCGTTTCGTTATTATTATCTAATATATAATCTGCTTCTAATGTTGCTAAAAGTTCACGGTCTTGTGGGTTCCATCTGGCCTTCTTAGAGGGGGGGGGGCTAAAATGTTCTCATTATATTCGTCCGGATTGGCACGACGACGGTGTAAATTAAGACCTGATTTAGAAATAAAAACCTTTAAGCAAGTACTAGATGGACATTTACAATTTGGCTGGGAGACGCGAGAAGTACTAGGCGGGTTAAAATATTATTAGAAGCAGCAGTGTCATTTTGTGAGGAACTTAAAATCAAATTATTAGTCTGTGATCGGTTAGGAGTTGGGGAGGTGGCACGAACTTCTCGTTGATTGTGAGTCAATCTAATGTGGCTCGCGAGGCCCGCGCCAGATTTGCATACTCGCCCGCAAGTTTGGCAGCTGAGTCTTTCGGCGGTGTTGCTGCCGTCACGTGATGCCATCGTTGTCTTGGTCCACAGCGGTGGTAAGATTTCTTTAAAAGTTTCGTACGTGAACGATGGCGCGATTTACGCAGATGTTGTTGTTAAAATTTCTAAAATGAAGCGGTCTTTAGACCATCATTCTGTTTGTCTCTACCTAGGGAGCACTATGTCATATTTTGTCACGCATGTGTTTATGCAATATATATATATATATTATATATATATATATAATATATATATAATACATTAATTGTTGTACAAAATAATATATATACGTAAGAGGTTAAAGTAAACGTCAATTCAGAAGTGGTCCGGTTCTCAGGCCGGACAGAAAACGTATAAAAAATATATTCGGCATAGGGAAACGAAGTTACTGCGTTGTTCGTCGTCTTGCCTGTTCAGGCGCTGTGTGGGCAGCCATCCATCCATTCTATTTATCCAGCTTGAGATCGGCCGTATGCACTGATCTAGGTGTTGCATAGAGCCTGGCGGGGTCTGCCGCTTGCCGCTGTTTCGGTGGAATCGGCGCTTCTGCAGAGAAGCGGCTCCTACTGCAGAATCAGTAGCAGCGACTACAGCAGCGTATGTTCGACATACATCGCTCTGGGCATGAATGTCGCTTCGTCGCTCCCCCTGACATACATCTATCCCCTCCTCTGTTGTGTGCCCTATCCAGACACTGCATACTTGCTATGGCATCGAGGGGCTATGCCCCTCTGTGATCCAGGACACTGCATACTGCTAGGCATCGGGGGGCTGGGTTGAGGTATCAAGGGGATGATCGTTGTGGCAGTGGTGAGCTCTCTCACCTGCTATCGATTACAAGAGCAGCTCATTCGTGAAAAACCAAACCAGTCGTCGCCAATCGCCTGCCCTGCCTGTATGTCTGTCTGTCTGGCGAGAAAAAGACTTGCGTTGAAGGAATCAAATTATGAACAGAGACAGTGCAGATGAGTCCGCTCACGGCTGACAGTTCACGATGGCCAGCCCCCCGAGGATGATGACTATGATGGGCGGCGGCCGTGGGCGTGTCGATCGACTCACAGCACAATCTTAAAGCGTGGAACGCCGCCGGCCCTTCGGAAACCATCGAAGTCCGGCGACACAATTAGGCGGCCGCACTGCGTGGGGCAACCAAGCTCGTGTGGACCGACCAACACGGAGTGACCACACCTTGAGCGGGTCCAGTCTAACTAACGGGGCAATTTCTTTCGGTTCGTGTGAGGACCCGCCTGTGTCGGTGTGGGGATTTCAGTTAACTGCTTCCGAGACAAGAGCAGACTTAAAAGTCTGTGCCGCCAACGTGTCCGGAAGGGACAACAACAATAACGGCGACGACGACAAAGGGGCAATGACAAGGCAGGGATAGGGGCTTTCAGCACATGCCGACGAAGAAGAACATCAGCAAAGCAAACGAAGACCCAAAGAACGAATAGAATGAGACACAAGGAAACGATAAGTATATCTAACGTAGCTGGAAGGGGCATATTGAAAGGGGCTAAGGACTCGAGCGCATGCCCAAGGGAAGAATACATACACACAAAGTGGAGCAGCGAAGCATATTAGCAAAGGACAGCACTACTAAGAGAGTTGGGGAAAAGATTGATTGGGTAATATCAGAAACGCTGTGGATGAGCTCAAACAAACTAGCCAGGTAAGTAAAGGTAAGTCAGGCTAGACACACTGATGCAGGCAACCCGATTGAAGGTATCGGGAACACCATACAGAAGAAGAGACTTAGGTAAGACGCTCAACATTGGGAGATAGATCTCATATACTTGTATCAATATAATTTAGCTGTTCAACACATCTACAACGACTACGGACGTTAACACGTTCACTTACACAGGATTGTAATATAAATCGATTTATAAAAAGATCTGACGGTTAGCCAAGGCCTCAAAGAATAAGTATACTGTTAATAACGAGCTCGCCCTAATCACACGTGTCCGGCCGGCGTACGCAATAAATGGAAGCTAGCATTAATAATAATCATTAACGCGAAGGATTATTATGTAGAGTGAGCGAATTATCATACTCATGATTCAATCAGGATGTTCTCACAGATTTTCAATAGCCAGCTAGAGGCTGACGCTGTAAGATACGTTACGCAGTGTTACGGAACGTTTTAGCCGAGTCAAAAATACGACATTTGGCACAATTTGTTCAACTGCATTACAGCTTTAAACACTACGTAAGCAAAACGCAATTAGCATGGCGTCGATCCCTATTTCTGTTTCTGTACTGCTTTCGTCATTGAGTGGTGGTTGGTGGCTCTGTTTTCTTCACGGTTTTTTTCACGTATTAGACACATTGTATATATATATATATATATATATATATATATATATATCGGTTTATCGTCTGTTTCGGCCCCTACAACATTCACTAAATGGCAAAGAATTCGATTTTTTGGAAAACGTTAAAACGTATATAGACCATTACTTTGGAAGCCAGGAGGATTTAGTAATATCACTTCCACTTCGAAACAAAATTTCTCAAAGACAATGCCATTGAACAAATCCATTGAAAAAAAAGTAATTTAACGAACTCCGGGAGTATTTTTTGTGAAACAAGAGAGAAACTAGTGGCGCCATCTTCTGGACACATGTGGAGCTATGTAGAATAAAGCCTTTCGTATTATCAGTATTTTTGTACCTCTAGGAAACAGTAAAATTGGTTTGAAATGCGACTTGCGTAAGCAATCTGTTATTATAGATATAATGTGAATTCATGTATAATGACATATTTGCTTACTCAACTTCCAGCGAGGATTACGTGCAGAGGGTGGGAGAGGTAGTTTTTAGTGGGTAGCACGCGGCGGATTGGATCGAGTCTAATACTCTTCTCCAGCGTTTAGTCCCACGACTCTCTACAGCAAATAAAAAGTGTGCGTAAAAGCATTTTCCATATCTTAGAAAACACGTTTCCAAGAGTTTTGACCACTGGGTAGATATATATATATATATATATATATATGGTAGAGAGCAACAGTTTAAAGAAGTATGTCTGGTCGGTTTTTCGGGACACTCTTGTGGGCGTACATTTTTGTTCGTAATGAAAAAATGTTATATATATACATATATATATATATATATATATATATATATATATACATTTATTGGTAAAGAAATTAAGTAAGGGATAAAGTGCAATCTGGTTTAAGGCCTAAGAGGCGAAGGAAGAATAGAATATCTATCAGAAGTGCCATCAAACTATCAAGATCACAAGACTATGGAGTATGTGTGTTTTCTCGATTATTTAGCTGCCTATAACCGTGCTTGTAGAGCGACTTTGTAAGAGCTCGTTGAGGATTAATGGTTCAACAAACACATTCATTGAACTGCTGAGTATGCTGTTTATTGGCAACAGAGTAAAACGGAGACACGCGTGAGCACGCGTTATAGTATGAACGAACGAGAGTGGGTCTTCGCCGGGGCGTCTACTTAACTTAACCCTGTTTCTTCTAGATAAACGCACTTTACGCACACGTGAACCACATTCCCGCCACAGTTGCACAGGTTACAACAAAGTAAAGCTGGGTTCAGAATATGCTTCTGAGGGAACTTTTAGAAGGTCTGGCACGGAAAGAGTTTACAATTATTGTTTTGTTGTTCCCAAATGACAATAGAATTTTGATGCTACAGCAAACTAAATAAACTGCTAGACAAAACCTCTCAGTTTGACAAGGAAATAGGTATAATATATAATCCAAAAAAGCTTCCAAGGAAGTCGGCTTTAAACTTGCAAGTAGAGTAATCAATCCAGGAGCGGTTAACGATCCAGGCGAAAGGCAATAAGGAGCAGGCGCGACTGAGAACCGCAATCGATTCGATGAGCGGGAACTGGCTTCAGGCCATTTCCTTACCGCAGCTAGGGACGATGCTAGATAATACCATTGTCCATAGATAATACCATCCGCATTGTCTCCGGCCTGCGTTTGGGGGAATTAGTCTGCTTCGCAAATAACGGGGCAAGATGTGGCCTATCGGTGTCTTCTACAAGTGAGCATGCTGCCGCTTGCAAGAGAAGCGCCGACAGGTTCCCAAGGCATTTGGCCTTGAGCGACGTGATACACCGGGCAATGCAGTCAGCCCACATACCTGCAGTCCAAGAGCCGGTCGGTCTGTCAGCCAACTGCGCCAAGACGGCCTGGCTCTAGTTCCATGGGAAGGAGGGTGCTGCCTCGCGTACGACGTCACCGTGTCTTGCACGTTGGCCGCTTTGTATGCCCGCTATACGAGCCGGTAGGTCGGAACAGCCGCTCGCCTCACTGAAGACGGCAAGTTGGCAAAATTTCGTGAACTGAAGCAAAACTTTATCGTTCAACCAATCGCCTTCGAGACCTTAGGTCCAATGGAAAAAATCACAAAGAGCTTTCTGGCGGAGTTGGGATCCATGGTCGATGCATCAGCCGGCGATAGAAGGGCAGGGCCGTTTTTCCTACAAAGGATATCGGTTGAAATTCAACGCGGAAACGCTGCGTCGATGATTGGCTCATTGCCTACGGGCAAGGACTCACCTTTCTGCCGAAACCGAATCGAGCCGGTGTCGAAAATGTATGTGCAAATAAAACACCTGATCAAATGGTTAATGCTTTGTTGTTGTAACAAAATCAAGGATGAGTACAAGTGTGGTGGTGTTCTCAAACGAACTTTTCTGTATTGTTAATAACATTACATGTGTTCATCAAGTTTTAAAAACAGCATTCGTTTCCGTTAATCTTGGACAAATAAAGAATATGTTGTATTTGCAATCCGTAAACGTTAACGACCGCTCGAGGAGCGGTTTATCCATGCATTGTCTAACATTGCCGGTGTCTTGTAGAACGCTTGTGGCACTTCTCTCATCTTCTGCTCAAATTTCCTACAGAACGAGACACCCCAAAAAAGACCCTAACAGGTCTGTCTGAAGTTAAAAGCGGTTTACCAGATCTTTGATGAATGACGTCGCCCTCGACAGACTATAAGTTCGTCCTGTGCGTTTCTAAGGAGGCCTAAAACTTTCTTCACTGAGTAGAGCGCGCTAAGCTGCTGAGCGAATAGGTGTTCCCAGGCTTATGTGATATCATATGATGCCACCTAGGCCACATTTAAATTGAACAGTATTAGAGTTGTCTTTACACAAGCAGGGGTTGAGGTTATGTCGACGGTAGCGGTAGCTCAACACCCGGATAAGTAAACTCCGAGACAATTTCTACAGAAGCACCACCGAAGCTAGCCAATCACTTTTTCTTAGCGCTTATTTAAACGTCTAAAAGACGTCAACCGAGGCCAAGAGAAACACCCAGAACACGACGCTTCGTCCAGTCCAACAGCCGCAACTACCGGGTGTGCCAGTAAAACTGTCAGGACATAACGACAGTGCTTTCAGTCGTCCCAAACAGCGATCTCGCAGGTTGTTGTTATTTATTTAACTAAGACATTATCTACTGAGCATTTCGATGTTAATGGGTACTACTCGCACCACTGCCCAGCTTTAAGGCCCTTGCACACGATGGTCAATTGGAGGAATTTCTCTGCTAGTCGGCCTCCAACACAAACAGGCAACGATCCTACTGACCGAAGACAACATCATCGTCTTCAACAGCTCCCAATTATCTTTCATTAGGCTGTACAGTCGTGGCAACCGAGACTCCATTGGACAGATCTTAGAAAATGTTGGCCGCGCCGTTCCGTTTATTCGAGACTTAAACTGTATGCTTGATACTGCTGCGTCTTCGGGGACAATTGGCATTCGCTAAGCGCATTCGTTTTGGATATGTATTGCTTCGTCGCCGTCAACGTTTTACTTCTCCAACGTTTATAGCGATAATCCGCAGAGGGGTGGATACTCCACAGTCGATATGTTTGCTTACCCAGGTCCTAAAAGAGACATCGAATATGGCGGACAAGTGATTGATCTTGTAACTACTGGATTCAAAAAGCTTGCATCAGTTTATTTAGCAGTTAAAGTAAAATACGGAGATGATAGCACTAGTAGGCGTCAAGGGTTCGGTTTATGCGTCGACGTAAATAAGTGACGCATGCAACTTCTCACGTGACACCCCAATCACCTGCTGGAAATGTCGCCAAGTCTGCTCTCTTACTTGTTGACACGAACAGTGTGCTCGTCCACATATAGGCGTGTACTAAGAGGAAATCGGTCACTCGGGTGGTTCTTTACTTATATTGTAATTTTACTCAAATTGCTTATATGATATTATGCAATTTTACATATATTGCTTATATTATATTATGCAATTTTGCTTATATTGCTATCATATAGGGATTTTGCTGTTCAAGCCCGAGAAGTAATCTCCCGAGAACACCCAAAGAAGCGAAACGTTTACTATACACATCGCTTGTACCGACAGTTGATAGCTGCCCCAGCAGATAAATGCTCTATTCTCTCCTATGGAAGTTATAAGTACGATTGAAAATTACCGAGACACAGGAAACCATCCCTTGGGAACAACCTGACTCTCTCGTCAGACGTTCGACAATGTCCGCATCCGAGAAGCTTTTAGGCAGCGTGAAGCTCTCGGTTACCGTTAAGCACCATGCATTGTACGCTGTATTTATGGCTTAAAAGACCGCGTTTGAGCCCCAGGGCGATTGTCACGGAGATGCCAGCCGCTGCAGGCGTGTGCCCACGAGCCTTTCGAATATCTGTAGCTATCCTAGACGCAAAAGGTCATCCAAGATGACGCATTAGAAAATGTCGGTATTTTCTGCAAATCACCGGTTATCATCACCGGCGACAATTACAGCCCGCTTCTATTCTCGGTCCTTCTCAGTGGTCTAGCGGGCCTTATCAATAATCACTACCCCTGAGTTCACATAACTCTTTATGCCGATGACCTCGTAGTATATAGTGAAATGTCCATAGGTCTAAACGGGTCTCTGAGAATGCTGGAGACGGCGAGTCTAACAGTTTAACGATTACCATTCTCAAATAAACCAATCCCAGAGAGGTAGGGAGTACAAATACTTCAGTATCTAAGTCTCGGGCTGACGCTCAGCCAACATTTAACTTCCACAAAAACGCTTATGTGATGCTTCGTAAGGTGGACCCAATAAATACAAATTTGCAACGGCGGGGATCGAAACCGTGCAACTATGTGTCTTCTCCGGTTGCAAGGTGCACGCGAATACACCACGCCACCGGGCTCGACAGGAGGCAAAGGGGTACAATGCCCGAACATCGGATGCACACCCAGAGCCTTTGGAGTTTTATTAGATTTAATCATTTATATGTCCTTTGGATGGCTGTGACGATGCCACGACTTACCTATCAAAATACAGTCATCGTGATGCTGGGGTGCTGGTAAACAAGTTAACGACAGTTCGAAATGTGGTAGGTAGGCTTTAGGCATACCCAGTAATATGGTTGCCTGCGAATTCATCAAAAGCTAGATGCCCTGGCCTGGCTTTAGGGCTCGGGAGGCTCTAGGTAAAATACGTTTCGTTGCCAGAGTCAGATCCATCTAAACGAATAGATAGACGAGGGCCATCCTTAAAATGACGGACATAAAAGAAGCGAAGTAGCAGGCAAAAATTCAGATGGAGAAGTTAGTGAGTGAACATGCTTGCGAGGTCATCATGTCGCCAACCGGAGGACGTATACTTAACTTCACGATCGTGAGGCGCGTACGCAAAATGCAGATACGAAACTGGTTGACTCTGATGGACGCAAAACGAAACTAGCTTTATCCGCTCTAAAGAGAAAAAAATTATAGCAATATAACAATCAATAAGTAACAATAGTCATACTTCCGCTACTCAACTCGTTGATATATATATATATATATATATATATATATATTCCACGTCTATTTTGCCTCTGTCAGGTATGTTTTAAGTTTCTATTACCAAAATATGCACTCGTGTGCTGGTATATAGTCGCCAGTCTGGCCAACAATGGCTTTGCATCCCATTCATTTCCGTCGAATCTGGTGCATGGCCATCTACAATCTTTGCAAACGCACGTTTCTCGCGTTTATGACAACGCTTCATTCAAAACTCTTGGTTAATGTAAGCCATTTTATTCCCAAAGATTTAATTATTATTAATGCCTCTGGCAACCTTAATTGTGTTCTAACTTTCTTGACTAAAAGATATGCTTCTGCAAGCAAGTCCTGAGCTAAGAAGTTTTCATGCTGCCAAGCTAGTAGTTTATTGTACCTACTACACCACTTTAACCCACACGATTGGTGCAAGTGTTTGGACAGCTTACGATACAGCAATTTGTAAAAAAAATTGGTTTACTCTCGGTAAGAATCAATGCGGCAATCCAAGCAAGACTCGATGGTGAAAGAAGCATCTTCCGGTGATTCACAGTTTTATTGAATTATTCTCAACATATCTTGTGATTCGGATTTTTCTAAACAATTCATGTGCTTTATTAGTTCTGTTCCATTTTTCTCTCCAAGTCTTTCCCAATGTGTGTCTTGTTGCATCGCAGCCATCGATGCCCCGCCTTTTTGAAGGCAACTACATATATGAAAATCTCAACCTGTAGAATCTCCAAAATTTCCTTCAAAGATGTTATTCCGCTGTTTTTTATTTATTTATTTCTATAATCGAATAATTCCATAAAGTTATTCCACTATTACGTTGTTTGTCGTTTTTGAAGTCGTCTGCGTTAGGCCTTTTCTCATCTTTCCTTTACAGACAATCGCTTGCAGCATCGTTACCGCCATCGGTGCCATTTTGTGTCGGTGTCGTGTCACAGGCACTGCTTAAATTTGAGATATGATTCAGTTACCCAGTATCTACCGGCGACGGATTAATTCGACAGTGATCAAGAGATGGACCATGGCATCAACGGCGACCACGACATTATGCCGATAGACTAAGCATGTACAGCAAAATCCAGCACGCACAACTTAACGCACGCGTTTCAAGGTGTCTGTCCCCTCGGTCTGTTCTGTATTTGTCTCCGACCGCGTTCTTCGTACGAACCGCCGCGCGTGGAGAGCTTCCCTGATCCACCACCGATGGCAGCAGCGGTCAGGGAGCGCAGGCGATGCGAAAATATATTTGCGCGTTAGGGCGACACAGCAGCATAACGCCACAACGGCCCTGAACAGCGAATGTAACAGACATTTGCGTCGTCACATTGCAATAATAGCATGCCCAATATGCCCAGTATTTAATGACAAGTAAAACGATGTATGAAACACGAAGGTTCTGTCATTTGGAGCGTGTGTTTGAAAATAAGAATAAACTAAACTGAAAAACTGCTACGATGCTAAAAACTGAATACTGCTACGATGGTGATGACAAAAGGATTCACAATTGTTGTTGGGTCTGTGACTGTTAGGAGCAGTCGTACTTATTTGTTGGAGCTTGTTGTTATTAGCGTGCGCTTCGTCAAATTTGTTGCTGTAGAAACTCTTTGAATGTACGGATAACGTACTGTCATACTTAGTTTTAAAAGACATGTATAGTTTACGTGAAACGACTTTGCGAGGTAGGTAAAAGACCAGATTGACGATACTAAGTATCCACAAAAATGAAATTATTCTGCAATAAATACAGCTCATCTGGAGTAGGTTGTAGTGAAGTCAATGAGTACTTTCAGACTCAAATACGCTTACACTAGTTTTGTTCATCTTGTTTTATGGCGCAAAGGAGCGGCGTGGCCATCTCTGCATGAAAGCTAATGCATGACAACCCACCACTGAGGGAAAAGGCGAGTCAGTGACGATGGCGTTCCAGGCAACGGTCCCATTCCGTTCCAAACGGTCATCCCGTTGGGATACTTGCCGTCGTTACGAGAAAATCTAGGTTCTAACGGGCTTGGGTCGTCCTCGGCGCCCTTGCTAGTGTATCGTTAATAGCCACGTGGCGTAATCGACTGGCTGAATTTGAGACCAGCACATATTCCTTTGGCACGAGTTTTTTTATCGTCACATTAGTAAAAACATTGCAGAACCGTCTTTAGAAATTAAGTTTCTAGTACAGTGAATTAGTGTACATGATTCACATAATTCCTCGCGTTGAGCAGCTTAACTCGGCTCAATGGTGCTTTGACCCAGGCGCCATTAAGTCGAGTTGAACGCCAATATGACTGACCAAAATAAATGGGCACTGGTTGGGAGGACGCCGAACTTGAGACTGTCGGGGGCGAGCTGGGGCTGAGGGTGCATGGGGTATGGAAACTCTGCGATAGGGCAAGTCTCTATATCTGCGCTATTTGAGGCAAGGCTCACGGATTTCTTCTGCATGTCGCGCCGGTAGATAGTGTGAGCGAAGCTGAGGGCAACTGCTTGTTGGACGGCAATCACTCTTTAGATTTTTAGCGTGCCACGTGCTTGCAACGTTTTATTTCTTGTCCCGCATGCAGCTACCGCGAGAGTTGCGTCTTTGCTGACCGTTCTCTAATCTTGTATTACTCTAAGGGCTGCGATCCGCTACGTTCTGCGCAGGACCAGATTAGCTTTTCTTGACTTAAGGGTCGCTCTGGCCATACGGCAGCCCCAAAAAGCGCGATAGACCCTGGCACAGCCATCAGTAGTTTTATTGTACAAGCCTGCTATTCATATACGTTTGGAAGTATTCTGGCCATAGCGGTTGCCGCCTTGGAGACCTTTTTCACAGCCTTCTTTATGTGGAATAAGGCCGTCATAAACGTGTCTAGCGTACACCAAGGTAGCGAGCTCCTTTCACGAACTTGATTGTTTGCCCTGCCAGTTAGAAGAATGATTTTATTTTTTTGTGGGGCGAGTGCCAGTCCCTCGGCCCTCATCCCATTCGCTGTTAAGAGCAAAGCATTGTTTGTGTTTAGCTTAAGCCCGTCCTCTGTTTTAGCCTGTGCTACGACTGCTTAGTCGTCAGTGTAAGCTATCATATCTTTTCCCGGGTGTAGACCGGTGCGGTTTGTCGCAGGACGTCGCCAAGTTCCATAGCAGTAGGCCCAGGATTAAGCCCTGTGACACTTCGGTTGTCATCGGGAAGACCACCTTGCCGTTTCACCTTTCCTAAAGGTACCCAGATATTACCTTTACTAGGCATGGCGGAACATTTTTGCGAACAAGCGTGCCCTCCCATAGAAGCGTGGCCTTCCATAGAAGACAGTTAAAGGCGTACCTCCAAGAGAGTAAACATAATTAGCTGTCTCGTACAGGTGGTGCATCTACGCACCTGCTCAGCTCTACTGAGGACTTTATAAATTGCTATGAGGACCGCTGCTGGGTGCTTTTTGAACAGGAGCTTGACTGCAGTCGGAGGGACGCAGTCGGGGCCTGGGGCTTTCCCGTCTTAAGGTTAGCTGTTAGGCGAACCTTGAAAAACTGAATTGCAGGGAATAAATCGTCTGCTACTTGTAGTGCATTCTCGTAAACAGCCCTGTCTAATGAGTCATGAGTCGAGACGAGCTTAGCAGGAATGTCAGCTGTTTCTGTCCGTCGAGGATACCCGTGGCAGCGGTTTTCCTGTTACCGCGTATAATTCTGTATGTTTTTCCCATGAGTCCTTTTAAACCTGTTTTGGAAGGTCTTGCCAGCACTTGGTTTTGCCGTCGGCAAAGGCGCACTTAAGGATTGCTCTGCTTCTTCTTTATCTAGTCAGTGCCTGTATACGCCCCTCGTTGTCTCGGTGTGTCGGCCTTAGTGCCCTTCTGGTTTTGCTGCATTCTTTGCGCTTATCGGCAATGTCATGTGCCCACCATTGCTCCTTCCTTTTACGGTTTTCCTGGCCGTCTTAGGTGCGCCTTTACCGTGGCGGTTTTTGTACATGCTTTCGCGACAATGACCTGGAGCTGCCCCGGGTGTCTTGGGAAAATCGGACTGCGCCATTCTGTTTGCTAGTTCTCCCTCGAACTTTTCTTTACCCGAAAGTTTGTACCGCTTTCTCTGTTGCTGAGGTGAAGGAGAAGTTCGAAAATTTAGTCGAGTCTCCCAAAAAATGATCGCTAAGATTTTCCTCCTCCACGAGGACCGTCCACCTTGTTACCTTCCGCCTATCGGAGAGTATCTAAAAGTTATGTCTACGTATAATTCGTATCTTTGGTCCTTGCCATCGTTAAGAATGTATAAGTCGTTTGCCGCTGCCCAATCTAAAAAAGTTCCTTTGCTTGTCTGTTTGTCGGAAGCCCCATATCTCTGCTGTCGAGTTGAAATATCCTGTCAATCGATTGCGGACATGCCGCTCACGTCTCCGTCTATATCGTCGACCAGTGTCTGAAACTCATGCGGAATCAACTCAGAAGAGATACAATAGGACATTTAAAATATATGAATCGGCCAACCGGATTATAAATGTGCGTATCATAGATATTTACTTATGTAAAGCTACTTGCCAGAATTTTGTTGGCATCTGGCGCGCTGAGATACCTTGCTACTGCGAGTTTTGTTGTAATCTGCTCTAGGCGCTTAATTGGGTTATGACTTCTCTTGGTCGCCTTGTTTAGCTGTGTCAGGTCCAGACAGAGGCGAGATCGTCCGTCAGCCTTCGCTGTCAACACGCCGTTGCTGACAAATTCAGTCGGCTTGTTTACCTACACGATAACGCCTTTTCTCTCTATCCTCGCGAGCTCCTCTTTGACCGCCTGCTCAAACGTCACCAAAATCGGGCCGGTAGTTGTTAACCCTAGGACATTTGTTGTTTTTAGTAATAGCTTAATTCTGCAGATTCGTTTCCCATGGCGTTTGCCGTGGTCGTTCAAGCACTCGTAGTTCTTCGCTTTTGTCGGTCAGATCAACCCCCTCAGAATGCAAGTCAGAAAAGTGGCCGAGTAAAAACTTCTGAGAAAGTAAAAGCTATTATGATATCCTATCAGGACGAGGCGCTCTAAAACAGTACGTAGGGTTCTACCACTTTTGCAGCACGGGCGGATACAGCGCAGAGGTAGGGCTACCACTGAGGATTCTGTTTCGTCTACGTTGAGTTTCTTGCATTCCGATAACCTACGCGTGATCTTGGAGATTGTTGAATCAGGGCTGGCGTTCCGTACAAACGGTTCGAATTTCTGGATATTCAGGGCCAAGTATTTGGGAGAAACTACGACTCTCCTTTCAGCGTACCTCCCCGTGTTGCGTGCAAATTTTTCGTGCTGTAGGAACCTTCCTCGCAAATAAAATGTTGGTAAGAAGTGAAGACACACAGAGTAATATTTTCCTAAGTTGGAGGCAAGGTATACGATATAGATTATATAACAACGAATTTATATTGTCATATTGTTGTGGTCTATTCGAGGACTATTAAGGCTAATAATAGTCTGCGTCGTTTAAGTTGCCGTAATACCTCCATAGGAGTACGCTCGTTAATCTGTGAACAGCCTATGGAAGACAGAGGATGCCATTCATGGGACTTGTCCATGTTAGTATTTTTTGCAAGGAAAGCATCACGGATGAGGAGTACACCGGACGATTCATTTGAGTCGCTGTAGAGACCTGACCCTGCTGGCAAGCACGTTTAGAGAGATCCATCCGCAAAGTAGATTGCCTGCGCGGCGTGCAGATTGGTAACATCAGTGGCAAACGAGCTCATATGACTCATATGGTCCACCAACTTAAACGTTGTTATATCAGTATTAACAAGCAGCCCCAGTACCTAACGTCTCTACCAGGGCTCTCGTGCTGTTTAAATCTATTATTGCAGTCACTAGCAATGAGCATCATTTCACAGCGCAACAAAGAACAGAATGAGTTTTTTAGTCATGATATTTAGTTATCGTTTTTCACGTCTCCTATGTAGATCTAGTCCCCTTCCAGGGATTCCAGGCGTCACCTTTTTAATGCTAATGTTCAGTCGTGCCACCTAATTGATCATGTGTTTTCTGCTGTGTGTTCGCCACTGCCACATGACTGACTTTTACATACAGACACGCCATCATAGGTAATATATACAATAAAAAACCTCTATGGCAAATAGCGTTCTAGCCAAATTTTAATAATATTTTTTTTTCGTTACGCTTTAACCGATTCATCAAAAGCACAGAGCTCTATTACCCTTACAATTGACCTTTTAAAACGACAGCTTATACAGCTTATATAAATTTGAGTAATGGTATTAATTTTTATATTATATCTCAAACTCTACGATCATAATCGCTTGTGTTACTCGTCTTAATTTAGACAATATTATCTTGACTGTCTCTGTAATTAATCATTAAAGTAAACAATCTAGCAAGTTTCTTTGAGGAGGACACCTTGTGGGTACAGGAGTACCAAAAAGCCGTAGTGGTAATGTATGCAGATGATATCGTGGTCGCTTATCGCGATTTAGGTGCCATCAAGCGCATTATCTCTATGGTAGAGGCGTTCCTTGTCTCAAAGGGACTTGGGATAAACACCAGGAAGACCAAAGCCATGCAATTCAGGCGTGGAGGTCGATTGGCTGCCAGAGACGTTATACGTTGCTGCGGCCAACCATTGGAGTTCTTTAACTCTTTCCAGTATCTTGGCCTTCGGGTTCATTATACAGGAACGACGTTCATAGCGCATGTAAACGAAACAGTACGGAAGGCACTTGTCTCTCTACCTGGTACTACCTGGTATGTTCAAACGCAACTTTTCACGAGGAGTACGAGTTGTGCACCTGCCGGTTCTGTCTGCAGAGGTGTGCCAAGTACCATGCAGTGGAATGCACAGCGCTGGACCGAAAATCGTAGCACTACTTCTCTCGTCGGAAGCGGGAAGAAGATAGAGCTTTATGAAGAAACATTTTGGAATGTTTATTATACTCAATTTAAGTGAAATAAACATAATTGTAAATTGTAAAGTAAACAATCAAAATATAAGATTATATAGCCATTTAAATGATCTAAATCGGCTTCGTAATATTAAAATATTCACTTGTTGTGCTATCAATATCTGCAACTTTCTACTCTCAGCCAACCTTCCAATTTTAATTGGAAATTCATTAATTACGCTCTCAAAACACTACATACTATCCAGAATGACGTTCGTCTATAGCAGATAAAATATGGGCGCATCGTGCTCTCGTTTTAAATGTGTGGATGTAAAATACACGTACCAATACGAACTGGCTGTAATGGCATGCATAGATTTTGAATCGCCCTAACGATCAGACAACACACTTCACTATAGCATACACCCATACTACACAAGACACACTCTCCGAATATTTAAAAATGTTTCTAAGTGCATTTATAGACTAAAAGCGACGGATAACGTAGCGATAAGCGTTATACGGCGGACGCTACTAAGCAGACTTTAATACGTCAGAGTCTACAAGGCAAGCAATACATAAATAATTGCGTTCTGTGCTAAATTCGATTGCCTTATAAATCGTGCAGACACAAACGGTAGAGCATTACTAGTTTTCTACTAATATTATGATGATTATTTGCTTCTCGCAGCTCGTCCTATTTACATAGCGTGTACAGATTTTATGGACATTTCGGTAAAGTGTCAAATCGCATATGAGGAGATCAGAATAAGCTTGCGTTTGGCACGTTGTGGCGGGATCATCAAAAAATGACCGGTACGACCGGTATCGATTACAGAGCCTTCAAGCTGTGCCTCTACTTATCCAGTAGTTTCAAAGCCGCATCGACCAGAAAACCGTGCTGTTGCCGTGACGGTAACAGCATTCCCACCATTCAGCCGAAGCTAACATCTTAGTACAAGTACCAGAAGAGCATAGTAGTTCACGAAGGTCAGGCGGAAACAATGATCTAGTTATTCATCTACCCCTCAAACACAGTCGTTGTTGCAGCCTAGATTGGAGTACGAGCGTCGTTCAACAAGTCCTGCTGTCCGATATATCCTATTTACGTGAAGCCTGGATACCGACCGCCTATGATGAGACTTCAGACAGACACTTCGCACGCACCCACCCACTCGATAAGAGCGGCATGTTTGATGTGTTGATCTTTTCTTCGCCACTTTGCTGAAACGGCGGTCCATTTAGTGGCGACAGATGTTCTCGCCACAAGATTCATCCCCCCCCACCCTTTTAGCGACGAACTTTTAGCGCACCGAACTACAGATGGTCTCTGGTATATAAATATATATATTTATTTATATATATACAAGCTTGTATTTATACATGTATTAAATAAAAGTTGTTATTCATAAAGGCAATTTTATGACATGTACATTGACTGTTTATAGAAGACCGATTGTAAATTAGAACCTCAATGAAATGCAAATCATGCGGTTTACGCAAAGGCACTGTAAGTGTGTAAATAAAATGCACATATATCTGTAGATCTTTATGCATACAATGCATATATATATACTGCAAAACGAATCTATCTAGGCAAATGGTTAAGAGAAGGCTTATGAAAGAATCTTGAAAGCCCCGAGATTACATCTTTGGTAGCTATTTCAGAGGGCCGGAGAGGACATTCTTTCCGGATTTTGCCTAAAGAGAACTTTTCACATTTACTGTTCAAGGTGGAACTTTTCAACTCTATATGGAAATTCGGCGCGCCAAAAATGAGTAATCCAACGATCGAGTGTACCAAAGGTCAGAGAAGTATTGCACACTAGCTACACAGGTCACCGCACCCCCGAAAAGCAACGAAACTAAACGAAAGCATGACTCACTGAAGCCAGACTTTCTTTGCCGTGTTATACTATTTGTATGCATGTGCGCATGTAGCCAATCAAACTAACTACTTACGAAGTTGCAACCTAGCGTCATCCTCATATCATTTTTCCACCATAAGTTGCCTCCGGTTTCAGAGAAGACTACCACCCATCAGCTGGAACTCACTGCGTCAACAACGACAACAAGGTCAGGAGCTTCACGCAGCCGTCGTGTCCGCTCAACGACGTGCTAAAAGATTTCCGTAACACATAGAGACGCTTATGATTGGCATCCTGTGACAGACAGACAGCCTTGTGTCGAGAGTGTCACACTACATACAACGTAGCACCTTGACGTGATATAGGCGAATCAAAGGCATGTATCACTTATTGACGAACATACCATTGTGCAGACAGTGGCTGCTAAACAGCAAATATTAAAAAAATATGTATAATTACATACATATGTATGGTATGCATGTAATAATGTGGTGATAGTAAGAGCAGCTTGTCAGATAATGATGAAATAAGGTTCAGATGGTCGAGGTACGAATCCAACTGCGCTACCTCTGCCGAGGCCTCGGTCACTATTCCCTGCCACTCTAACAAAATATGCTGAAGTGGTTCTGTAATAGGTGACCTAAGCCTGACTCTGATTGTTTCCACTGCCGGCCCGCAACCCGCTAGCAGGTACACGAAGCGGCTTCTTGCCGTCCGCGGTTAGCAAAGAAGCCGCTTCATATATACTATGAAACATCTCTCTAGCTGCGCAAAATTTCTTGCTGTTTGTATTAACATATTATATTTATGTAATAACTCCTTATATAATTGTTATATAGTCAACAATAAATTACGAAATAAATTAATTAAATATAGATATCATTGGGAGTATTAATCCAATATAGTCAAGACGATTACTTATATAAGGCGAGTACTATCTTTTAGTCTGGTTGTCTACCTCACCAATATATATATATATATATATATATATATATATATATATATATAAGGTATAGTAGTATATGTTACACTCTCTTAAGGGCCTATCAAAAAATAAGATTGTTGAAAAGTATGAGGCGGAATTATGTTGTTTAAAAGAGAGCGAAACACCTAATTTTTGTTACACAGATGTGACTAACCAGATGTTACTTTACAAAACGTGCGATCGCAATAGAACGATGAAAAACTAGACAGGTCTACGTGTTCGGAAAAGACTCTGCTTCATCTGGCAAATCGTCATGTCGGCCACCGGAAGGCAAATCATCTCACTGAGAACAGTGCAAAAATCGAAACCTGGGATATCATATTTATTGGAAACCAATTTTTCAAACTGTCACGCTCAACAACTTGAAAATAAACTAACACGCTTAAAATTCATAGAACAACTACAAGAATGTCTTCTTTAGAGAATGTCTACTAATTTTGGTACTATACCCATGCGTTCGTTCAATTCGTGATAATATCACCGCTAGCCGTGGTTTTCCGGATTTCGTAGGATCTCGTGCTAACAGAAGAGGGACGTTAGCGGTAGATACAGACCGTCAGTCAAAAAGTGCCACGCAATTCTTAGCTTGGAAAGTAGGCAGAAATACGATCAGTGGGCTTGTGGGTCCCACACTTGTGAGCCACACCATATATATATATATATATATATATATATATATGATTGTAAATATACAGGGTAATCCAGAGTTCGTCCTCCAGGGTATAATTGGTTTGTCGATGGCTGGGGCTCGCGCAATAGTAGATTTGGATTAGTTACCGAATCTATTCGTTCATTATTCAGGTGTAGGCCGGTAGCAGCACCAACAAATCTGTTTTGTCCTCGATATGAGCGCTACTGCTGGCCAAAATCCCCCACAATCCACCGGTCGATCCCCAAGTCAACTCCTGCGTCAGACGATTAAAACATTAGACTAATCACCGGCGTACCCCACCAGTGAGGTGCTGTTTGTTGCTTGAGTCTTCGGGGTATAGTGAACGGCAAATCACTTATTGTTATCCTTCGTAAGTCTTCGACCTTCATGTCATTAAGGTGTCAGCTGCTACTTCCCTGATCCTTTGTGTTGATTCTCTGTTATTGTGTTGTCCGCTATCCCTTTCTTACGGCGAGTCCGGGTTTTCCATTTTGTCTCTTTTCATTGCCACGCGTGCTACGGTATATAGTGCGGTTACTATCGGTTTGTTGCTATACTTCATGAAGTGGCTGTTATCGTTGTTGTGTTTGTTGTTTTGTGGTCGGATCACGCTGCTCCTGACGAGGCTGATACAGCCACTATTGTATTGTCTTGTCCTTGTAATTGTTGTCAGTATTGTCGTTATTGTTGCAATTGCTGTCTTATTGTCGTTATTGTTGTTGTCGTTGTTGTTGTTGTCGTTATTGTTGTTGTTGTTGTTGTTGTTGTTATTCTTGTTGTTGTTGTGTGACTGATATTGTTGCTGTGACTGATGTTATTGTTGTGGCTGATGTTGTTGTTGTTGCGGTTGTTGTTGTTATTTCTAGTGTTGTTGTGGTTTTTATGTTTGTTGTTGCTCCCGCCGTAGTTAGTGTCGTTAGTTCCGTTTTTATTGTCGTTGTTGCTCTTATTGCTGCTGCTGCTACTGCTATTGTCGCCAATGTCATTCTTATCGTTGCTATTGTGTTGCCGTTATTCAACGACGACGTCGTTGTGATGTCGTGTGTTTATCGATTTCGACGCTGTTGTAAGTGTTGCGACTGTTCGAGCGGCAGCCGGTCGCGAGAGAGCTGTTTGTAGGTGGTCTACTCACAGTGGTCGTGAGGCGGTGAGACGTTGATGCGCTGCTGTTGCTGCTGCGACTACTGAAGATGATGCATGATCAAACATGACCGTTTAGTGAGGAGTGTACTCCATCCACTTGGACAGGGCTGCGGCATCGGCATTGGCGGCGGCGTTTTGTCGAGTTTGACGCCTGAAGAGAGCCTCCCCTTCCCCCCTCCCCCCGCCTCTCCTCAGAGAGACAGACGGGCAACGCTCAGCGCTGAGCGCTGGCCGTCGTCCTTGTTTGCCGTCGCGCGCTCTCTATCTCTCCGACACCGCTCGTGCTCCATCACTCGACCTCCGCACCCCCTTCCCCTTTCCAACCCCCGCACTCCAATTTCCAACCCCCGAACCCCGCCCCATGGTTCCGCTCCGCCTCGCCCTTCATCCGCGCTGACTTCACTTCATGAAGTCGCGCAATAAGATCAGCGTGAAGCTAACGCTTGAAGGCAGCAGCCATTCGAACACGGATTTCGATGTAGGATATGCGATGTATAATGAAAATGCTGCTGATGATGAGGGTGATATTGATGAGGATTATAATGCAGATGTACGGTGACTGAAGCTCTGAATGAAGAACCGCGCCTAGCGGTGATAGTAGAGACGATGTGATGTTCGATGAATGCGTGTGTCTCACATGTGCTTATGTACATGTTAACGAACGTGCGTATATATATATATATATATATATATATAAGCGTGCGTGCGTGATTGTAGAAGAGTGTATGTAGATAGTTGCGAGTGTCCATGCAAATACTCGTGATGCCAGCTACGTAACAGAAGCAGCAGCAGCGGCAGTAGCAGCATTAAGATGATGATGATGTTTGACCTGTTGCAGCCGAAGTTGTGTTAGGCGAGAACGCCTTTGTAGTTTAACGCAAACGAGACCAAAACAAGACCAAACAAAGCAATTATCGGAGCGAGCTGAACTGAGCTCTTCTATGTTGTACTAATATATATATATATATATATATATATATATATATATATACATATAGTTAGATAGAGAGAGCGAGAGAGAGATATGGATAGAAAGAGAGAGAGTAATGAGTGTTGGAGTAACCGAGCAATGTGAGTACACACCAGTGTTTAGAGACCTCGAAGGAAGTGCGAATGAACGTCATTGCGGCCAAAGCTCGACAGTGTTCAGAAACCTCGGAGGATCAGGAACCAATGGACCACGTCGTCGCGGCTAAGATTCGCAAGTACTCGCCGCCCGTCACAGGCAAGTGGCTCAGCTGTTGTATAGGATGGCTGGCTGGCTCGTCGGTCGGCTGCGTAGCTGCGTGTTGACTTGAAAGAGCCGCCCACAGGCCGCTGATCTGGTCCCGTAGCTTCAGCTGCTGTTGCTGTTGCTTCTACGATTGTAGACATTAGCAGCAACAGCAGTGAAAGCTCAACATGTTGTCAACACAGGGTTGATGCAGATGATGGACATCGGCCATCGGACGTCGATCGAGTCGACGTGGTCGAGATCACCATCACCATCACTGACTGATCAATCACGAACAAACGAACGAAAACACTGGCTGAGAGTGAAGAGCAACCTCAACTGCAAAGGCCGGACGCCACCCATGCTCTGCGTGGGTGGCGTCTCCACTCCACTGCGCTGTTGTGTGGCCCGTTGGGCCGGCTGATGCAGCTGATCGCGATAATACTGCTAATGGTGGTGATAATGGTGATGGTGATGGCGATGATGATGATGATGATGAGGACGATGGCCAGGTGAGAACGAAGGGGCAAAATACCACCCGAATAGCCATCGAGCATTTGAAGAGCATCTCCCGCACTCGATGCCTAGGAGAGTGTGTTTTGTTGTGTTTATGCGCCGTGTAGAGACGTATGCATTTGCGTATGTGAGTGTGTGTTTAGATAATCGCCCATGTGGCGGGTTTCGATGACATTTGTGTTTATGTATACACTTGGGAGCGGGAAGGCGGGAAGGTCCCTACGCGATGCGGAATACCACTGTATTGCTTTCATCACGGTTTTTGACTCGGCTACGTCTCGACAGAGTCGACACACTTGTTATTGTTGTTTTTTGTTTTTGCTTTGTTGAGCGTTCTCAACGCCTTTGTACGCTAACAGAACAATTGAACAAGCATACAACCGGAACAGCGGGACAAGTAATTTGAGAAACAGATCGACATCTTGTTAAAACGGATGTATGAAATGTTCTTCATTTAAAAACATTATGTGCAACATTATTATTAATAACAATAAATATTATTATTATAACGCTAGGTTTCTTCCGATTTGTGTCCTAGAAATGCGTATCAAATATTCGTTTTGTTGTCAGGAATCAATTAAGTATATCTTGTACGGTGGGCCACCTATTATATATCATAACCACTATCCTATTAGAAGTATATAGTGAAAGCCGTACAATGGTTGAATTAGATAATATGGGAACAGGGTAAAGGTGACTAATTGACATTTGTGAAGAGATTATAAAAATATTGACGTCGAGGAACGGTCCCCTAAATTCGGCACGCCTCAGTTAAAGCACCGCCCTTTTACCGAAATATGAAAAAGACAAATTAAAGAACTTGTCCGCAGTGACAGTGAGTCTTCATCAAAGAGACCTTAGAGACGGGTTTGAAAGCATTTTCACTCTTTTGGCCTTTGAAGGTGACATGGTTACATACGAGTGATAACACCGGAAGATAGAGCGGGCCCGTTGCTACTATAGTTGTATTTCTCAGAGCACAGTATTTGAGAATGATGTTCGTGGCAGTGGCAAATCGCATTCTATGTTCATAATCCTACATTAATAAGCCGTCCGTCGACACTTATGGGCCGAACGGCATGAAAGGCTGGTGTTTTTGGTTGCAGTTGTATAGCAATTATTTGATTTCAGGGAATACGTACTTGTTAATGTTCAGAACAAAAGTGGCGCAGCCTAGTAGTGGTGTAGAGAAGCGTACGCACCTCCGCCCTAGAACTTTTTCCTACGTCAAATTCTACCGCAAAAAATCGGAAAAATGTCGTTAGGCAGTAGTGACTTAGTACATCACAGAGGTTGAAAATTAGGCTGACGACCGAGCCGAATCACTTTTCTAAGACACCACTGTGGGCAGCTGTGATTGTACAGTTAGTGGTACGTATAGTAATAGGCGCGCCGATCCAATAAATTGGTTCTTAAGGAGAAGTACTCAACTATATTAAGGATTACAGTCGTATCTTGCTATCTGCTCACAGCGTGCATATCGTAATCTTTATATTTTCTATTCTATACGCGCGAAAAGCCCAGGCCGATTAAGATGCCCCTCACGATCTCTTCCTGTGTGAACAGCAGGGCAGGTATTACGGCAGTCGACGAAATCTAGGTAAGTAATGACAACGTGTGACAACATTGTTACGAGCCCGATTATATGATGTCATATGACAAACGTCACAGTCTTTTATATTCTAGACTAGCACATTATCTAGTGCTGGCGGAAATTACTTTGCATTATCTCTCTACGTAGGCATTTCTTTTCGTATTCGTGTCTTATGTGGCCCTTGTCAATACGGGCTCACTTTAAACGTTTACGTTAGCATAGGAACAAGTGAGTTTGGAACAATATTATATATATGTATATATATATATATATATATGACCGCTCTGTATGTTTTAAGGATTATCTTGTTTGTATGTATAAAGATCATATCATAAACTATTCCTGGCAATTAGAAGTATCCCGATCTGTGCGGGAGTATCCAACACATACCCCACATTTGGGTTTGGTCCTAATAAAGAAGGAGTTTTCTCATTAGACGAGTTTGTTGCTTACTACATGAAACATGCTTTATGCAACTTGGTACATGGTATATATATATATATATATATACATATATGGTGTGCGTGTGTTTGCTTTAACGAGTTCTACAATCCCTTATACCGCTTTCGAAATATTTTTGGTACACTCTGTACATATATAGTGACGGGCATATCATTAATTATCACTATCGCAATACTGCATTATGATGGGTACTGCTGATGAGCTTGATGAACTTCAAATGCAACTTTCATTATGCCCACATTAATTCTGACACAAGATCAGCGTGTGTGAGCAGCTGAAAAAGCGTAGCTACTCGCCTCCTTTATAAGAAAGAAGGACCTCCTTCATTTGCCGACGATGGGCCAACGGCTCTGGAGTTCGCTTGGCACGCAGCAGCCCAGTGCAGAACATTTCCTCAAAGAGCGGCGGACACGCATTGACATTGACGGGCAAATGTCTTTCGCTTCCACTTCTATCGGTGGCAATCAACAAATGAGTGGTAATAGCAACAATAAGAGAAATGACAACAACAACCACATTGTCAAAATGTCGATAAAGATAGATGGTCCCTTCGTATGACCAGTTCTTGCGTCTCTCCCGCCCGCCCGCTCTCGACAGCGGTCGGTGAGTTCGAAAACACAAGCGGATCCTCCACCCTGCAGCAGCTCGTTTCACCTTTCCTCCCATCGCGGTGGCGGTGAAGTGGTGAAGAAGCGAAGGGATTTACTGTATTTACCCCTGTATTGCTGTTGTTGTTGCTGTTGTTGTCTATCAGGATGACATATCGTTCTCTATACGGCTGTGTGTGTGTGTGTGTGAGTGTGTTTAGATGTCACAAATCTTCATTCTCGCGCTTCACATCAAGGTGCATGATGTATACATATACACGCATGTATATACAAACGTGTGATTACACAAACGCGAGATGCGCGCTCGCTGTCAGAGGCTCTGGCAGCGAGCGAGCAGTCGATTACAAACTTGTCAGCACAGAGGTGGTGGTGGTGTTGTGCTGTTGTTATTAGGTGTTCTTACGGCCACGATCAAGCCCGCTACCACCACCACTGCCATCAACACGGGCAGACGACCGCTCTTTAAGACATTCGGGCCGTCCGGCGGGTCGCTGTCGAGTCGTCGGATCATAGCTATACAACCATGATCTGACCGTTATAGCGACAAACAACACCAACAACGATGAGGCGTTGGTGTATGGCATAGGCCAAAAGATGGGCCGCATCGTGTCCGCATTTGTCTCAACAGCTCGAGGACGACTCCGAGTAACCGGTGCGGCCTCCGCGGTTAACCATATCTACGAGTATGAGTAGCAGTACCCGTAAACGGTTAGCGGGCAGTAAAGCATGTCAACCACAACAACGACGACGACGATTCCAACAATTGTCGTTGTACATTGTACTGTATTGGCAAAGCCCCGCACGAAAGTCCAGAGGAGGGTGCTGGAGGTGCTGGAGTTGGTGGTAATGCTGGCGGTGGTAAACGCCGCCAGTTTACATTTGTCTACACAGTTGCCTCGTCTACCTAACAGACTGCGCTAAACTGGCCAAACTGATCAGGGCGGCTTATCAGACTTCCGCGTTGCCCTCTTGTTCATGTCTGTCCTGCTCCCCGATACTGCTTCCTTCATTCGTGTTGTCT
Organism: Dermanyssus gallinae; assembly: GCA_003439945.1. Classification (NCBI taxonomy): domain Eukaryota; kingdom Metazoa; phylum Arthropoda; class Arachnida; order Mesostigmata; family Dermanyssidae; genus Dermanyssus; species Dermanyssus gallinae. The sequence goes on along the minus strand of QVRM01002563.1, from coordinate 14,250 downwards.
ATTGACTTTAAGGCCGAGATTCTGTAGTATGTAAGCCCGGACCTGGTTCAACCAAACGGGGCTGGTGGCTGGGTAAAGGCTGTACGTATGTATGATTATTCGCCTTTCAGCCCATCGTGGTTCTTTTTTTGCCAGTTTTTTGTTTTAAATTGATCCTGGTTCGATCATAGTTCGGCCATCGACCTCTTTCTGCTCCCCCCCCAGCCTTTGCCCACCTTCTGATTCGAATCGGTGGATGAATCGATCTCTCAATATGTGTCCGTCGACAAATCACCATTCGTCAGATACCTCAGGACAGCTCAGCAGTGGACGAGGATGGGCTAGGATAGCCGGCTATAGGCGCCGCCCGCGGCAGCCAAAGGAACAACAACGACACCCGACCGACCCGCGAAACAGCCGCGTATAGGAAGCGAGAGAGATGAGACGCAGAGCCAGCAGCATCGTGCCTCTAAGTACTCCAGGTGTGATGATGAGAAGGAGGGTTTCGTCAAACGAACAAACTGTCTGTGCTTCGACTCGTCAAACATCACCATTCGCCGCCAATCGATCGATCTCGTATCTAGCACGATGCTCCCTGCGCTTGAGGGCGGACTAGCTCGCTCGCTCGCTCCAGACTCTCGAGATATAGAGCCGTATCTATCTCGAGTTCGTCTGCCGATTGTCGTGTTTTTTTTTCGTTGTTCTCTGTGTTCTGTGTCGTTCTCATCAGCTTCGGCGTCGACATCCTTCAGTTTCACTCTTCCCCCTGTATTCGATTGCTACGATGTTTCATTCCAGCTTCGTCATTTGTTGCCCTCGATCAGGATTTTTCTCCCGTTCACCGGGTTTTCCCTACTGCTGCATCTCTTCCTTGCGCATGTGTTCTTTCCCTTGCCCTCGCTCACGTGTTTTTTCCTTTTGCTTTATCTCACTCGCTCTCTCTTCCTCTCTCTATACATCTCGCTATCCTTGCCTTCCTCTCTCGCATTCTATCGTTCGCGTTGGGTCATCGAAGGGCAACAATTCATTATCAATTTGCAATTCAGCACCTGATCACTGTTGCAGTCTCGCATGCCGCATATTAGCAGCAAATCAAGCCCAGGTTCGGGGGGGGGGGGAGAGCGTATGCACGCTTGAGAAAGAAACGAAAATGATGGCGAAAGAATGAGTTGTCACTATTTGTCATCGCACTTCTACCATACGACTACAGACTCACACACACATACACAGCCAAGCAGACGGATACACAGACAACCAGACACAGAGCAGTTGCTGTTGCTGGCCTGCAGTTGGCATGTTAACCAATGGAAGTTAGGTAGTTAGCCCCGGTTAGCTTGGCTGTCGTCATCGTCACTACGCGTGATGTATGTATGTATCGTGCTAGTCCATGATTATTATTATTATTAATTATTATTAGTTATACATGTTAAACGATGTTACCAGTTGAGAGGTCTGAACGTAGTTTTGTCAAAGTTTTTTTAAATTATTATAATAAAATATAAACCAACATAATTCTTATATAAAATTATTATTATTAATTTATTATTAGTTATATTAGTATTATTATATATATTTATTATATTTGTAGATGTTATATAGTGAATATATTAAAAATGTTATACATGACATAATGAATGATGATGATGATAAAATCTTTGTTCAAAACAATTAATTAGCGTCGTATTGGTTTATGCTATCGGCGGCACGACTAACGAGATTGAGCATCTGCATGTAAAACAGTACTACTAATCATAGTAGTAGTAGTAGTAGTAAGAGAAGTTCGAGTGTTACGTAGAGTAGTACAATAACAAGAACCACCGCAACAGCAACGGCCCCAACAATAGCCGCAACAACAATAGTAACGTTAACAACAATAACAACAACAACAATAGTAACGTCAACAATAACAACAACAACAACAACACACTCACACAACAGTAGAGCACTCCCAAAAAGTGGCGACAACACTAACAGCTGCAGAAGCTGAAGAAGTCGCAGCAGCAGCAGAAACGGCTGCCGCACCGTTTAGCACTAGCGTAGCAGATAGTAATAACAGAAGTAGCGGCAAAAATAGAAGCATAAGCACCAACAGCAGCAGCAGCAACAACATCTACGATAACAGCAATACCAACAACAGCAACAACAACATCATCATCATCATCAGTAGTAGCAGTAGTAGCAGTTAAGGAAGGACCACCCACCCACTCACTGAGCTCAACCGCCCGATCGAACCCATCCATCCGGACCTATCCGTCTCGATGAGGCCGACCAACTAAAAACCGCCGTCGAGTGGTGATGGGCGGCTGCTGATGTCCTTTTTGCTGCTGCTGCTGCTGCGCTGCGGCCGCCGCCGCTGCTACTGGAGGTGAACGGTGACAATGACACTACGGCCGGCTACTTCGGCGCGCGGCGGGCGGGGGGTGGTTTCTTTCTTCTACCATTGCCACAGCTAGCCTCGCCTATCATGCGTCACCGTCCTCGTCAACAACTCCTCGGACCAACACCCCCACCACCACCACCACCAGGGTCAACACACCATGAATCCTCACTCACCTACGACGTCATCAGTGGCCACTTTACTGCGAGTACTACTACAACTAACTACGAATGCGTACGGCAGCAACAGAGGCAGCCGCCACAAGGCTACACGACAACAACAAGAACACACACAACAACAATACACACACAACCACCAACATACACAACCACTAACAACATACAACAACACAACAACACAACAAACACAACACACAACAACACACACCAACAACAACAACAACGGGTCTAGCTACAGAAAACAAATCGTTACCATGATACTGCTGGTCGTAGTGGCATGACGATGAGCAAGAAGCCTCTCCTCGCTGGTCCTGGTTCCCCTACGCTCTTTTCCCGTGTCTTCCCAGGCGCACAATCTCTCTCTCTCCACCCCTCTCTCTCTCTCTCTCTCTCTCTATATATATATATATATATATATATATATATATATATATATATATATAGATCTCCTCTCTCGTTTGTCCGCTACGGCTGCTACCGACTGTTGATGATGCCGCTATTGAAGATACTTGAGTCTTTGTAACCCGCGATCGGTCGGTCGGCTGTCTGACTGACTGACTCAGCCGCTCGATCACTTCGTCGTTGTTGTTGTTGTCCACTACTTCCAACATACATACAGACAATTCCGACGATAGCGCCATCAAAAGTGACGCCAACTGTTGTAGTTGTTGTTTATGTTGTTGCTCATGTTGTTGCTCCCATTGTTGCTGTAATGGTTGCTCTTGTTGTTGCTGCTGCTGCTGCGGTTGCCGTTTTTATTAAGGCTGCCATTGTTGTTGTTATTGTTGCTGCTATTGTTGTTCATGTTAAAGCTGTTGCTGTTGTTTTTGCTGCTGCTGCTGCTGCAGCTGCTGCGGTTGTTGTTTTTGTTGAGGCTGTTATTGTTCTTGTTAGGGCTATCATTGTTCTTGTTGTTGCTGTTGCTACTGCTGCTGCTATTGTTGTTCTTGCTGCATTGCTTCATAGACGGTCCCTCATGAACACAAATGTGCAACAGTGGAGCTCAAACCCGCGCACCTATGTGTCTCCTCCGGTCGCGAGGCGCAGGCGAATGCACCACGCCACCAAGCTGTTGTTGCTATTGATGTTTGTTGTTGTTGTTGTTGTTGTTTTTGTTGTTATTGTTGCTTCTGTCATTGTTGCTGTTGCTTTTGCTGTTGTTGTTGTTGTTCTTCCTGTTGAGGCTGTCAATGTCGCTATTGTTGTTAGTCTGCCCGTCCACAAACAACGCATAACACACCCGCATACACATAGAGGGAACACAGAGACAAAATACAAAGACGTTGAAGGCGTTGATGAAGATGCTTCGAGAGTTGTAATACTGCCTGTAAGTAATGCTACTGCCAACACTGCCGGCGGCGAATCCGTGGCTTAGAGATGCTTGGAGTTGTCTCCTGACGTAACAAATAGACGAACAACGACGAAGGAGCCCGCTCGCGACCGCTTAATATCGCTTCTGCCGCTGCCGGTACTGTCACCGCCATCGTGACTGTGTCGTCCACTGTTTCTGCTGCCAACCATTATCGTGGTACCAACCATGGTTCGAGGCGACGAATGCAGCGTAACTCGCCGACAACGATCATGATGGCCGGCGATGATGGTGACGATGCCAGTGGTGGTGTCGGTGATGACGACAACGACGACGATGACGCTGACGCCAACGCCCTCGGTAGACTTTGCTGACTTCATCACCACGACCGACCGACCGAACGAACGACCAATCGACCTCCTCCGAAGACAGCCGAAGTAGCATCAACTTTGACGCGAAGGACGCCGACAGGGTCGGCGACGCTGAGAGCGAGCAAACGTTAGTTGGTGACACCGCACAGAGACTAGTGCTGCTGCCGCGGCCGTTGATGGTGTTGCTGGTGCCGTTACTGGTGCGTTGACGGCGGCGACTTCAATCGGGTACGCCCCGCGACATCGGACGCGCCATAACGAAGGAAAAACAAGCGCCCGTTTCACTACCCCGCTGCTACTGTTGTCACAGCAGACAGTCGACACCTCGAGAGTCCTAGCGGACAGATTACATGCATATCGATAGATAGATAGATAGATAGATAGATAGACAAACGAACAGGCGATAGATGATAGGTGGATTGACTGTTTAGGTAGTTTTGATGAACGATATGTGCTCGCCGCCATCACCTACATCGCCCGACTGCCAAGATTACCCCACCCTCTCCCTTCACCACGACCACCACCAAGATCACCTCACCCCTGCCGGCAAGATCACCTCCACCCCCATCACCAAGATCACCGAACCCCCGGCAACGGTAGCTTAGTAGCTTGTAATTTGCCTTCGACACATGCGGATAATGATAATTATAACGATTAGTCAATAATGAGAAATCGAAACATCGATGACAATCTTAAAATGCAGATGGCCTCCATGGTGGGACCTCCAAAGGGACACTTGCTTCATCGGCTCGGCCTAAAAACAGTAGTGGTCCCGACACCTTGTCAGCTACAAAGTCGACGCTTTATAACTTTCTGGCCGTACAAGAAGCCAGAAAGACTTTGAAGGGGGCCCGCAGCATGTTTCGATGAGAGACAAAAATTACATATCAACAACAGATCGTACATGTCTAATAGACCACCATACTGAGAAAAAGCTGAAATGAACTAATTTATCTAAGTCATAAGCAGGCGGTCAAACAATCAGTAAGTTCTTTGACGAAAAGTACACTGCGCGAGAACAAACAGCTAATCAATACGGATGGATTACTTCAATAACATGGATCGATGCTACTGTCGTGCACGCTGAAGGACAGCTGCACTATCTAACGGTCAAGTGGGGAAGGAAGAGGTAGACATTGCATGCGATTACCAATGCAATTGCCCAGTGCAGACTCTAACACGATTTAAATGGTCATTAGTAGCAGCTCGTTTAGGCCAAATGCTATATGCAAGGAGTGGCTTTGAAAGGCGGTCTGCGTTCACATATATACGTGCTCCCCCAACATTGCTGGCGAGCTATTGCGAACATTACAATTTCTTGCCTGTTCGCACCTTGATCGCATTCAGTCAGTGCGTCGATACGACAGACAACTCGGCATTCAAATCAGCTGTTTGATTGTCGGTCTCACTTAGATAATTAGTATAATTTAGTTAATGGTCTGACGTTTTAGTACTGCTACGACCTATGGTTGGTACCTTTAGTCTAGACAGTTTACATGTTGTCGAAGTAATGCCAATGCAATGCCGAACCTCGCGGGGGGAGGTGGAGAGGATATCGGTATTAGTGGGTGCGAGTCGCACACTAGCTGCTACTAGCGCATGTGCATTATGCATATACGAGACCTTAACAAAAAAACAAAAAAATACATCTTACATGTGTTGCTGTGTGACTTGCTAGTTGGTCTATGGCCGCCGACGATTAACCTGCACTACGGACGGTCGGTGTTGACGCCGTGTGATGCCGATGACGTTGGCTGGTCAACAACCAGATCTTTGTTCTTGGTGTCAAATGATTTTGCTGGTTCATTCAGTTGTCGAACGAGTTTGGAGTGCTCGATATGATGTTGCACGATCGGCTCATTGGCAGGCGGTTGGCCCTGATATCGTCGCCGTCGTCATCAGTGCGTCAACAGCATTCATCAGCTCAACATCAATCATCTCTCAATCCATTATCATCACCATCACAATCATCATCTTCACCATCATCATCATCATCATCATCCTCACCATCATCATCATCAGCGTCGTCGTCGTCGTTGTTGTCATTATTGTCATCAGGGGGGGATGGCTTGTTTCGTCCCGGCATGGCGATGTCGCCGCTGAAGTCTACGCGCGCGCTAAGCAGAAGCCCATCGGGCCGGAGGCCGCCGGTAGGGGGGGTAAACATTGATCCATGTTGCGTGTGTTCTTGCTGCTGGCTGTTTCTGTCGCCAGTGCCAGCGCCGCTGGTGCTGGTGCTGATACCGCTGTAGCTGTCGGCGTCATCATCATCGTCGTCGTCGTCGTCGTAATGTTTCGATACTTCATAGTCGAGGCGTCGACGTTCGGCCAACGAAGGATCGGCGGCCACCACGATGGCTGATTCTCACTGACCACCGCCGTTTGTACGTTTGTAGATCGTTAAGACAAACAACAGCTTCATCCACCAAGTGAGCGTTTTGTGAGAACAAACGTAGGCGCCGTTCGAAGTTCGTTGAGTGCCTGAAGTTGAGCTCTTTTGCCCCCCCCCCCCCCACACCTCCCCACACGCCGAGCAGAGGAAGAAGCCGCCGAAGCAACAGCAGCGACAACAACAGTAGCAGCCGCTGCCGTCACAGCTACAACAACAACAGCAACAACAACATCAACAACAATAGCAACAACAACGACAACAACAGCAGCAACAATAGCAACAACAACAACAATAATAGCACCAGCACCAGTAGCCGCTATCCGTCTCATGCGAGAGGTCTCCACCACCACAATCCTTGACGACAAGGACCTCAGAGCTTAGACCTTCTGCAGGACGCCTGTCGCCGTCGCCCTACCTCACCCCCGCAACCCCACAGCCCCTCATTCGCCCTTCCCTCATTTTGCTTGCTCCTCTTCACAGACAACCAGCCAGCCAGCCAACCAGCCAGGCCGAGAGAGCTGTGGTGACGAGGCGAGCAAAAGCTTAAACAGGTGTGTGGCGTCTCGATCCGTTCCGTGCATTGCCACCGTACGGAATGTCGCGAGCTCTTGACGACCAACACGGCCTGAAGACCGACCGACCCGCCCGCCCGCCCGTTGAGTCGTCGAGTTCTCGAACGTCACGCTGGAACACAACACACTGGAAGCAACTCGACTTAAGCAACTGAACGATCCGCGCTGTAGACATGGATGGTCCGCCGGCCAGCAGCCGGATCCATAGATACATTGAGCTTCAATGACCTCGTTGTCGTCGATGCTGGCTGTCCAGCATACGACGAGCGACAGCAGCAGCGGCGGAGGCGGCCGTAGATAGGCCATGCATAGAGGTGGTCGTGTGCAACCTGGCCTGGCCTGGCCTGCTTAGTTGGCAGAGCAATCAACAGCTGAAGCGCTTAGAGGTCCCGTATCAGCTAAACTCCTCGGCGGCGGCGGCGGCAAAATGTCGTCTCGTTGTTGTATCGGTATTGAATATATAGTAGGTAGAGTTAAACATAATAAAATCATAAATATATATATATATATATATATATATATATATATATATATATATATATATATATATATATATGCATATATAGGGTGTTAAGAAAAGTTGTAAAAATCGATAATAAGGATTGAAGAGCTCGTCAAAGCAATATTTTTCCCAGTGGAACATGGTCTCTAAGAAGTCTTGTTTCGAAGTGAGAGTTAAATTACTACAATTTGTGACATGACATGCGCTCAAACTCGACATGCCCTCCGAAAAATCTTAATTACTGCGCAATCACGGCTCGCATTGCCATCGATTTAGCAAGAAAATGTTCATCATGAAATGCGCATTTGTCTGATGATGTTGGTTTTGAACGCTTTGATTGGTTGTTGGGTTATGATTTTGAGGTATTAGGCGTGAAGGCTATGTTGCATTTTCTGCTTAGCGTTATAACGTCGTTCTTCGGAAGTTTACCGAAGCCGAAAATTTACACGAACACGTTTTGTATAGAAGAACCAGTTGTCTCGCAACAGCACATTTTATGATCCTATGTCGGGCGGCAAAAATACCAGTGTCACAAATTGTAGTAATTTAAGTCTCACCCCGAAACAAGACTTCTTAGAGGCCACGTTCCATTGTGAAAAAATATTTGCTTTAGCGAGGTCTACAATTCTTGTTATTTTACTTCATTTTGTTTAACTCTCTCTCTCTCTAAATATAGGGGGATTTACTTAGAGCAATGGCCTAATTTTTCAGTTTTTGTTGTCATTTCGAGTTATATTGTCTATCAGGTTATAGCTCAGTGTGCTCCTTTACTTTGTGTGTCAGTATCGCCAATCATATGGTATAGGTGTTAACCTCTATTTTTATTATCTTATTTTTCTCTTTTTATCCCAAACCCTTGTACCACTTTTCATAACGAGAACTTAAGCATGTGAATGTATGCAGTTCCGTAAATAAACCATGTTTGAATTGAAAATTGAAATGAAATATATATATATATATATATATATATATATATATATAGGCTATGTCTCGATTTTAGTGGGTTTGTGAGTCCCACAATTCAGCAAAACAGACACCCCTAATGGATCCAGCAATGGGGATATCCAGCCGGGCCACCCTAAAAACTAGACAAAACCATTTTCGCTGATATCAGAAAGTGGTGCAGCTCTAAACACAGCTCGCTCACCTACCCATTTGCGCAACTGTTAACAGGCTACGCGAGCTGTTTTCAGCAATACCTACACTGCATTGGTAAAGCTTTTTCAGCAATACCTACACTGCATTGGTTAAGCCCCCTTATGCCGCACGTGCTGTTCAGGATAGACTGACGATGTACGATTATGAGTCCCACACTACGCGGCTTTAACAACAAACGGCCGGTGTGCATTATGCTCTTATCATTTAAGTTCTATGAAAAAGCATATTTTTTCGTAGATATTGAATGATAAAACTGGAGCTGTTCTTAAAGTCAAGCTTCGTCGCACCACTTTTGGGTGCGGTCAAAGCTTGGACCCCAAGTATGTCCCATTAGGTCGAACTAGCTTAAAAATGGCCCTGTTCTCCCGCATGACGTCATAATGTCGCAAACTGGAGTTCCTTAGGACGACCATGTCCCGCAGGAACTTTCGGCTTCCCTTGAGAGATGACTAGCCAAGTTAGGATATGTGATGTCAGGCATTTACTTGGCAGCTTATTGGCCTCTTTTCTCTGAGGGTACGTTTTCGGCTTTACATCTGAACCACCTGTTCTAAGGTTCAGGCTGTTCGCCATCTCCGGGATTCCCTGAGTGACTCAACGACTTACTGTTTACAGTACCTCAGTCTCTTTGCAGACGCACACGAACAAGCCCTACTCCCCCTTAGGGTACCTAGACTTGCCTGATGCAATTGTCCCTACCTGAGATAGCTCTGCGAGCTTCCATCTATAGATCTATGTAATAGCGTAGAGCCCTTCTCGATGCCGTCACTGTTACAGACCCACTGAGGCGCAGTTATAAAACCACCGTCTCCTCTAAAAGGGGTGGGCGCATGTCTACCCTGCACCCGGATGGGTGTAGTTCTGTACTCTGTTGTCTTTATGACAAATCAGTAAGGATTGCAATCGGACCTCCTTACGGACAGAGTTCTTAGTGTACGCTCATATATCTGCGTTTGCGAAGACGTCGTCCGGCCGCAAATGTAGATACGAGCGCCGAACGGGCGCCATGGGCTCTCTTATATGGTCAGCACAGGTAATCGAGCAAGGCACCAGGCCTTAAATGACAAATTTAGCAGAGCGTTATGATCCAGTGATCCACCGTGCATCTTGGAAACCGTCGGACGTGACCAAGAGGGCGGCAATAAGCCTCGGAGTCTAAGTTTAACCCCGTTCGAGAGCGGTTGCATGCTGCTTCGGGACGCAACAGTTATTAGCGCCTTCAATGGTCAGTGCTGACGCGGTGCCCGGGCCGGTCATGCTTCAGCTCTCGCCAACATAGACAAGGTGAGAGAGTGCCAGAACGTCGAGTACCCGTACGAGCTTTACCCGCTTGCCGTCCAGACCCTTGGCGGGCCGGGCCCGTCCACTCGCGGTGCGCTTAGTAAGGTAGGGAAGCAGCTGTAAGTAGCCAGCGGAGATAAAAAAGCGGGCGGTTTTCTCAAACAGCGCTTGTGAGGTGGCTGGTCTCTACATTGAACCCCCCCCCCCGGAACGCTCTACATGCTCGCAGTGGTTTCACGTTCCACCGTTAAGGTCATAAAATGTATTTAAAAAAAAATACATATATATATATATATATATATATATATATATATTAAATACTATAAATGTATGTATACATATAAGCATATTTTAGACATTTATGTAATATATTACAAGTATGTATTTCTTTAAATGCATGGTACAGGAGAACGATTTTTTTAGGTTTCAAAATTTTATTTATACATTATACACAACATATTATGAATATATAATTAGACCAGGTAAACCACTGCCTTAGAGCATGGCGAGCTCGCCATGGAAAACGATTGACTCTGAAATGAGCGTATACATGCGCGTATATATATATATATATATAATATATATATACTATATATATATAATATATATATATATATATATTATTTAATTTAAGTGCGTGTATGTGTGTGGCTGTGGGCGAACAATGGGTATATTCAGCGCTAAAGTACGTTTGTGTATCACCAGTGTCGGATCATAGATCCATAAAGGTGCGTCCGCATCCTGGACGAAAGAGCGTTTATCGTCCTCGGCGTTGCCAGCGCTGGCGCTACGACGACACCACAGGAAGTTTAGCCGGAAGTTGGCCGAAAGGACACCCGAGGTCGGAAGACTCTGAGCTGTGGAGGCAACACCGCTCCGATGCATTCGAGATCTCGTTGCGGACTCAGGAAATGACGGCAGCTAGAGAGGGAGAGACACTGAGAGAGAGAGGGAGAGAGAGAGAGAGAAGAAGAGGATAGGTGCGTCGCCACCTCTTCAAAGTTGACCAACACACAGTTCTGTTGTTCCGCAGCAAACGTCGCAGATTGTCGCCGCAGGATTTTCGTCGAGTCGTGACTTCACCGGTCGAATCCTAGCCGATTGCAACGCGAGAAGATAATGCGTCGTAGCAAGACGAACAAAAACAACCTGCATCCTCGGAGCCAAATGCATTATGGGACTTGCATTACGGGAGGCGACTGGCTCAAATACAGGACGCCTGCAGGAGCGGCGGCTGGAGAGGCAGTGGTTGGTGTCTGATGGCAAAATCGTCGACCCGGCGTTGAAGGGATGCACGCTTCACGATAAGTGAGATCGTGAAGCTATTCGAAGAAACAGAGTTCCTCATTATGCCTATTACTCAAGGCAGCAAGGGGTAATGAAGTGAGCAACCGTACTCCTTGCTCAAAGATCAACGACAGGCATCGAGTGCAATGGCCTGGAATACTGCTGGCGCGCTTGCCGGTTAAACTAATAGTCGAGGGCCAATTTTTTGTTTTGTTGCAGACGACCGGATGGTTAACACCGTCCGAACATTCTCGTATCAAATCAAAGGCTCGATCACGTAGGCCGTAATAAACTAGTTCACTCTCTTTCGAAGCAAGCGTTTTTGTTCGTAAGGTACCAGGGCAATAAGGGTGGTCCTACTCTTTGAACATTGGTATTCCGAGACCACGTTAGGCACGCAAGCTACTTCTGCAAAACCAGCAATTGCTATTTTTTTAAATTAAATTTTTTTGAAGTTCAGTAGATAAATGCTCCAAGAACTTAAATTTTGTAGTGAACTTACACAGTTGTCTCCCTGTCCCGTAAGTGACGGACGGTGCATTTTGCAATACGACGCAAAGACGCCGAGCGAACATACGTCAATGCTTGGCCATTCTGAATCGTTAAACTTACATCTGAGCTTTCCCGGCTTACTCTAGATAGTATACCCGCATTGCTCTATCTCTGTTTCTTATCGCGTGGGGTTTTCTTCTTAAAGCGCAGGCGAGAAAGTCGTAACAAGTATAACGCGATAGATAACATCTAGCAGAGTTGACATTTGGATGGGGTTCACTCTAAACAGTACACCACAATCTGCTGTCCTAGCTCTGAAAAGGGTGTAGTAGGACCAAGCAGGCATGCGTGAGTTTATTTATGTGTCTATAAGAGCGCATGTAGGGTTACCTGCCGCAATAGCAACGGCCACCGCTTGCACCCTTGCCTTGGCCTCGTATACATATTTATGTACGTAAAGGTGTCTTCAATTATGTATGTGTGCATACATGTGTATCGTGCGTTGTCTATAATAATAATAATAATAATAATAATAGCTTGCGCAAAGTGCGCGCTGAGGTTAATAGAGTGTAAGTGCTTTTGTATGTCGCAGGACTCTGTCACTGTGTGTGACTATGAGAGGTAGGCAGGCACTCGGGACCAAGCGATGTTGGGTCGGGGGGGGAATGAGTGGCACAAGCGCATATATATAAATATATATATATATATATATATATATGTAATCATACACATATTGTATATATGTGTACGCACTCAAAGTTTGTAGAAGGAGAGGAGAGGGAGGAGCGACAGGGGCGGCAAGAGGAACGAGAAAAAACAGAGCCGACAGAGCAGTCAAGGAAACACGCGAACATAGAGCCTAGCTGGCTTGCAGGAGTCCACTAGCGCAGCGGCAGTAGCAGCTGGCCTAGTGTAAATATGATCGATAGGTTTGTCTTCCTCGGCTTCATTCGGCGAACCTCGTAAGACGAGGAGGAAGCCGAGATGCGAGGAACCGAGGAAACTGGCAGCAGCAGTAGCAGCTAAAAGGCCAATCATAGCCTCATGTGTCGGCCGCCAGCCCTAGCTGAACGACGCGTCGCTCAACCGTCGCAGGCGCGAGGCGAGAGCACGCCGTACTGTGCCGAGGTAATTGTAACCTCAACAAGCCGTCGGGGCTAAATGCCGCGACCGTCACAATTACCAACAATCACACCCTTGTGTGTGCAAATGTTTTTGATGATACAAGCAATGTATTTAATCATAATACGCGCTTTATTTACAACAAAGGGAAAATGTACATTGCAAGAAAATCACAACATTCATGCATAGGTTCGGGTGCTCTCAAGGAAACAGGGACATTACAATTTCCTTTTTCGCTATGCATTTCGGTTTGTAGCGAACCTTAGATCGCGTATGATTTAGTAGTTTAATGTAGATTCGAAAAAGCAACGCTGTCTTACATACGCGTGTGCCAAACTCACACAATCTACGTTCGGACGAGTAACGGATATAACCTCTTCATTTTTTGAGCAACGTTTGAATACGGTTTGAAATGCTTCATATCCTCCTCATATTGGATCCTCTATTTTTAAGCAACGTTCGAACAGGTTTAGCATAGAGTCTACTGTCTCGAACTCGTCACTGATGGTTCGGATGCATTTCCAGGTCCCTGTGCCACACTTGAATCAGCGCCTGAATTGTACTAGCTTCGTCATATTCGTTAGCGTACATCAATACGCGGAGACCTACAAATTTTCTGGGTAGGGGAATTTTCTCTTCGCACATCACGTACCCGCAGTGCCAAGGCCGCCCGAGGAGGAAACCAAGCATTTTTGCTAAGATCGATTCTGTAACTTACCAGTATCGCTATTGTATTTGATTTGTATTAGAAATGCCGTCAAAGTAGTCGGTCGCATGACCGTCGTTGCTATTGCGCCTCACAATCGGAACGAAAAACTTGGCCAAAAAACACACTGCGAATGATGATGGGTGCTCTCAAGGATAGCCAACGTCAACTACGATATCGAGCGTGAAGCGTCTTCTTCGAGGTAGAGACTTCAAGACCGGGAAACGGCCGAACTAACAGCCTCAACGGCCTAGACATCCTGCTCTGCTTCTGCTCCTCTTGCGAACCTAATTTTATGCGGGCGCTAGCGGGCCTGTACTAACACTCAGTAGCGTTATGCTGTTCGGTTTACGATACGGTATTCGATCCAGGTTGAAGCTGTATAGAACTGAGCCCCGTACGTAGGATTGCCGGTTAAGCAAGCTGCTGTTGGCGATGTGATGATACTTACCTATCGATACACGAAACAATCAAAATTACAGGAGCGATATGGCCTTACTTACGACGATATTTATGGGTACAA